>CATNEM010000117.1:705000-816490 GCA_950096795.1 Macrostomum cliftonense | reverse complement strand
CAACTTGTGATATACCACGCATGCTGCTGCGCCACACACATTGCGCTGTGGATGCTGCTCCCTATGGCATGCCAGCATTTTTTTCTTTCTGTACCGGATGCCGTCCGCAAAAAACCTTATTGGCTACAATGGGGCATAGACATATCAGACAATATGACTAGCTTGGCAATAGAAGAGTTTCTGTAGTGCTGCCTGAACCCAAGCAATCCTTTTGGTGCAGTTATATATTGGATTTCTTTCTATTATCCCATCTAACTAGAAAACATGACATTTACAGCTTTCATAATTGTCTCAGACTGTACCAGCTATTCCATTGCAGCTTTTGTACATTTGCTTATTGTTACACTGTCAAAACCATTACAATTGCGTTATAGCCCCAGTTTAACAAACTGTTACAACTTTCAACAGTGTAGACAAGCTCCAAATGTTGTTAGGACATAGAAAAAGTTGATCCTGTGCATCAATTTTTTATATTTTAAAGAAAAATAATTATGCAAAACAAACTGAATGGGCAATCTTTCGGTTTTCCACTCTAAATTATTTTAACCCCTTTTTTCAATTTTTCAGAGTCCCCAAGCAATGAAAATGAGTTCCAGAAGTTCATCAATTAACAAGTCCTTTAAGTTCCCACTACACAGGATAGTACTGCGTTATCCAGTAGAGGATATTGTCAAAGTGCCATTCGGGGAAAGTTTGGTGCCACATGAACTCCTGCAGGATCTCCTGCTGGGACCCCAACAACCTCACATGAATACTGTGGAGGGAATGTGGGGCAACTGCAAGGCCAAGTTTCGAGCTATGCACGGAACCAGTGACAATTTGTTTGAATTGTACCTGCAGGAGTTCATGTGGCGCCAAGCTTTCCCTGAATGGCACTTTGGCAATATCCTCTACTAGATAATGCACTTCTACCCTGTGTAGTGGGAACTTAAAGGACTTGTTAATTGATGAACTTCTGGAACTCATTTTCATTGCTTGGGGACTCTGAATAATTGAAAAAAGGGGTTAAAAAATTTAGAGTGGGAAACCAAAAGATTGCCATTGAATGATTGCCACCTGAGAATTCAGTGCAAAGGCGGCGAGCCGATTCAGCAGCTGAACATGCACTGTCGAAGCATCATGCTATTTAATTCGAGTTTTGCAGCCATAATTGGCTTGCTGAAAAGGCAAATAGCTTATTTAGAATGACAGTTAATTCGGCCTTGTATAATTACAATAAGATTGTCTCTTAAAATTAAATCACAAAAATAAAAACGGACAGAACTTTCCTAATAATTCAATGATTTAATGGATCGCTAAAAGGCTTTGGTGGTCGCTCATGCTTGAAAATGGAAACTCTGCCATTTCAGGGACTCCTGTAACCGCAGCTAGAGACAAAAAGTACATTTAGGAAAAGTAGGCTAATCTAATAAGGCCTGATACGGTCGTAAATGTAATCCGGGCCCATTGCACCGTGAGTCCATGTCTTGCGTTTTCGCACAATTTGAAGTTTTTTTTTCAATGTTTTGATGCAATTTTCTTAGCCTGCAAGTAAATAATTTGTGTGTATTGTTATTCAACTATTGGTAGATAAACGTAATAGTTTAGAAGAATAAAATTAAATTATCTAAAATTAATAACCTGTTTAAATTCAACGTCGACTATCATAAAACATAGGCTGCGTGCATTGGCTAATTTACCTGCTTTATTTTTAGCGCCCAGAACATAAACATATGAAATTTTTCTGACGCAAGAACGATGCAACGCGTAGGTTGTCGTCACACCAAGATATCATCACTAGGGACGCACGAGCTTTTCGTTGAAATTCTTGATCACAATCAGATTTCTGTTTAAATCTTCATCAAGACCAAAGCCATTTTAGGACAAATCAAACGATAAACTATGCATAATAAGAGTCAAAATATACTTAGCTATATGTGTAGCTATGAGCGAATTAAACCTTCATCTAAGACAAATAAAAACCAGGAGCCATGAGCAAGGTGATCTTCAGAGACAGCGTCGGTGTCGAGCTCTGCCTGAGCTGGCTTCCAGCTGCTGGCAACGAAATTCCTGAAGGCGCTCTGGACGCCGGAGACGAGTGCTATGTGATCAGAGCGCTGCACCAAGGCGAGTGGGTGCCCGGCAAGCTGGTCAGCAGCGGTCACTGCGCGTACATCTCGTATGGGGGTAGCGAGATTCCGGTGGAGCATTACCAGGTGCTGGTGCGCTCGGATACTGCTGAAAGTGGACACGGCTACAGCTGGGCGCACGTCACGGATGGCCACTTTCCCAGGAGAGCGCTGATAGCGGGAAGCGACGCAGGCAGGCCCCTACTCGTCGCGAGAGGCAAAGTAATACTGGGATGTATTTGAATGGGAATTTTCAAACCAGAATTTCAATGCCCCTCTTCACACAGCTCAAAGTAACCTGGATACCTTGATTACCCTAGAATGTGAGCTTTAGTGCTTTCTATGTCCTTTAAAAAGCTTAGCAGAAGCAAAATTTCGTTAATCTTCCGCAGTACAATGGAGAAACCTGCACTGGCAAGACTTCCTATGGTCAGACCTGGGCCTACATTCCGTACAACACAGAGAAGCGGCTCGACAACTTTGAAGTTTTGAGGTTCACTGTTCATCACTTTCGGAATAATTAACAGAGCAGTTTTGAAATTTATTTTAACAAAATACGCAACTAAGATCTTTTTTTAAAACGCTAATTACGTGCACTACCTAAATATATATATATCACTAGAGAGATTTTTTAGAGCGGACAAGAAATTAATTCTCAATAATCTGAAAAATTTGGCATTATACGCTCGTACAAAAAACAAGTTGTTTAAAATAATGAAACGAGTACCACGCAAAATTTTTTTATTATAACAGCCAAATTGATAGCAGGAGCACATGTTGGTGCCATAAACGTTATTGATCAGTTAATTTGAGTATCATCGGGGCCTTCAGGCCCGAGGCGTGAACACGATGCTGTGCACTGGCGGGGCCCTCACCAGCGATCCCTTCCAAGGCGTCGGGTCCTCTAGCAGGTCCCACATGCCCCTCTGGTCTTCGGGGTCCAGACTGAAGCGGTAGCGCTGCATCAGAGTAGTGAAGAAGATGAACAGCTCCATCTTGGCCAGACTCTCTCCGAGACACGCTCTCTTGCCAAGACCGAACGTTGCCATGTGCGGACTCGGCACAAATTGGCCGTCCTTGAGGTGCCGCTCCGGCAGAAACCGCTTTGGTTCATTGAAGTTGTCCGGGTCATGATTGATGGAATAGAGGTTGAACATGCAGACACTATCCGCTTTGAGCCGGTAGCCGCAGACCGTGATGTTATCCGTAACTCGGTGCGGAACTCCCATTGTGGCAATGCAGGCCAGTCGGTTAATCTCCTCGATGACAGCCTGGGTGTACTGCAGATCCTGCTTGTCCTGCGTCCTCGGCAGTCGGTCTCGACCGATCGCATCAACGATCTCCTCATGCACCTTCTCCGCTACATCCGGGTTGTCAATCATGAATAGGATGGCCCACCGCAGAGTGGCTGCTGTCGTGTCGGTGCCTGCAATGAACAGGTCTATGACGGCCAAGGTGAGCCGCGTGTCCGTGAACATCTTCGGGTCCGTGCGCTGGTGCAGCAAATGGGCTTCGATGTAGTCCCTGGCCTGATCCACCTTGTCCATCTCGGCCATGTGCCGGTCTCGCTGTTCCTGGCAGAAGTCTTTCACCTTATTCATGGTTGCCAACATGGCTTTTGACGACGGCAGCATGGAGACTAATTTAAACAAGAAAGGAAAGCGCTCCGTCATTGAAGAAGTCGACAGCACAATGCTCTGGCGCACATTGGCATCATTGCCCTGGGTGATGTCGTGGAATACCTTCATCATCTCCTCGAACCGCTCGTCCTCGTCGGCCAGTCGCGAGCCGAACACCAGCTGGCAGATGACGTTGCTGGTGGCGGCGCTCATGAACATGGATGTTTCGACGGGCTTCCCACCGGCTGCGTCCAGTGAGCGCACCATGTGGTCCGCCTCCGCGACGATGATCTCCTCAGCCCCCTGACGCCCGAATCCGAAGTCGCGCAGAGTCTTCAGAGTGAACCTTCGGTACTCGCGCCACACGTCTCCCTCAGACATTGCGATTCCGCCGTACTCGCCGAATACCTTGACTGCCGAGTCCTGTCTTGGCCGGCCGCTCAGTTGCTCCGCGTTGTCCAGCATGGCCTCCTTCATCGCGGCGATGTTGTTCAGCACGTAGACGCACCTGGTGCCAAAGTACACCCGCACTATGGGCGCATTGCCGAATCGCTCGTACATGGACAGAAAGAGCGGCTCGAGCAGGTGCAGGTGGCTGCCAACCAGCGGATACCAGCCCGCGGAGGGCGGCTCGGTGGCTTCGTCGCGCCTCTTCTTCAGCCAGTAGAGACCCAGCGTGGCCGCGCCGCCAGCCAGGGCGACGGTTGCAGCGGAAGCCATCGATGTGGTTTTTGCTTTAAAAGAAAAAAATTCAAGAAAGCAGAAAGATACAATCAGAGTCTAGCGCTGGACTGCTTGCATGCTTAAATATGCCGCCAGTGCCCTTGGCCTGCTATTTCGCTGCAAGGTTTTCTGATGGGTCGGGCACAATTGAAATGCAGAAACAATTTTTGAGCAATTCTTTTTCGATTCATTCTCTCTCCCGAGATGCGGGGTGGACATTAAAAAAACGTGCGCTTAGCAGCCTTAACCGAGTTTAGTTGTAACATCCAAGGTCGTGCGTAGACCATCAGTGATCTGGAGGCTTAGCTTTACCCTCTGAGCCCAAAACAGCTGCACTGAGAGATTGACGCAATTCGGCCAGCAAATAATAAGTGGACACTGGGGTAAAGAGGCAGGGGGGGTAGGATAGAGACTACAGGCCAAGTGAGTTCGGGGGGGGGGGCAGCGGCAGCTGTAGATTGAATGACAGTTGGCTGAAATTTCCTTTCAATGCCAAGTCTTAGCGGGCAGCCTTCTTGCAAAACAGATGCTAGTCTGTATTTTTGAACCCAGAGCCAGCATTGTAGAGTCCTGTCCATTTATAAACTGATGTTATTACGTATCACATCCATATGAGATCATACTCAGGCGTTCCTTATTAACCTTATTAACCTGTCAAAATCAATGTATCGCAGGTAATGCACTTTAAAAGGACATAGTTTACCAACGGAATTAAAGTGGAAACAACATGATGAGATTAAGTTAAAATCACCCACGAGCGTATAAAGATACCAGAGGCAATCCTAAAGCAGTGTTATTGACAGCTCGCAGTTAGCTTAAAAAAGCCAAACAGACGAATTTCGGATTTAGAAAACTTTCTTTTCTGTTCGAATAAAGTACCGAAGCTGATAAGCTCATTTAAGCTACTTACAGTACTATATCAGGCAGTGCACACGTCTGCTTATTGTATGACAAGATTAAAAAATTTTATACTAGAGCGTAGATAACAAATTTTCGATCTCGATTTTTCTCTATCTGCGCGTTTCAAGTTATTAATATTAATAGCAGTGATAATTCGACACCTGACGGTTTGACCTGATGTACAGCCAGCGCCACCGCTGCAGCTAGCTGCGTGGCGTATCCGTGTCCAGCTGCTCAGTCCTGACGGGCTGGAGGGGCCGCAACACCCGCATTAAATCTTCCCAGCTCAAGCTTGTACCCGATCTCAGCTGGATGAACTGAATTTATTTGGGATTAAGTTTCTTGCTCAGGGGCACAAAATTGTTTCCTAGAACTAGGGGCTCGAACCCATGACCTTCCGGTCAATAATATAGATGCCCTAGGCCTAAGCCACTATAGAACTAGGGGTTCGAACCCATGACCTTCCGGTCAATAGTATAGATGCCCTAGGCCTAAGCCACTATAGAACTAGGGGTTCGAACCCATGACCTTCCGGTCAATAGTATAGATGCCCTAGGCCTAAGCCACTATAGAACTACGGGCTCGAACCCATGACCTTCCGGTCAATGCGTGCAGTCAGCTGTGAGGACTGATTTTGAACTGAAGACGGCTTTTCCAAGTCGGGGCTGCGAAATTTCAGACGAATTTCGGAATTTCGAGAAAAAATTTCATTTCAGAACCAAAGTACTCGTAATTCCTACTGTCAGAACTGTGAAGGCAAAATTTCTAAAAATGCTTTCTCTTTTTTATTTGTCAGGACTACTTTCACGCATAACTTGAAGTAGTAATAATAGATTTTACGTTACGATTCGTGTTTGAAATTAAAAAAAATTCATCGCACAATGGAAATGAACTCCGTACTATAAAGATTGTACTTATGAGCCGAAAATGTAATGAGAATTAGGAGCCTAATTTCATACAATATTGTTTTTTTCAAGTCTTGCCTCATTTCGACGAAACTCTAAATAATTGGTAAAAAGATCTCAATAGGCTTTCAAGAAATTCGAGTTTAATTTCTTATGGTCAAAGTGCAAACTTTTTACAAGGCTTACAAAATTGTGCTTTACAAGTACGAGCGTATATCTTGAATGGCTAGAGCTAGCTGAGTTCTCCCAGTTTTGAGAATTCGATCTCCCATGATCAGTTCCTCCGCGCATAGAGGAAGTCGACATTGATCTGTCGGTGCACTTTGAAACCTGGTAGGAGATTCTCGCAATGCGTTCATCACGAAGCCCGCAGTGTCTGCGCGTCCCTCATGCAGGCAGGCCAGCAGTGATTGATGCCGCCCCATGCAGCTCCCGCAACGCTGCTACCAGGTAGAAGCGCGCGCTCTCTGCATTGTATATCCCGCCAGGCATTCTTTTGTTGACGACGCGATTCCGAAACTGGTTTTTTTTCACTTTCCAGCCCTCCGCGACAGGCTGACAGGAATTGCGGGCGCGCAAGTTGCTTCCACAATTTGGGATCCTGTTTTTGACCGGCTGTATTTACACTGGCTACTCGGCATTTGGGAGCTGACCCAAATGCAGCAGCGGCGAATATTCGGTGGGGGAAGTCAAGACCGTGGCAGGGGGCGGGGCAAACAACAGGCGGATCATGCGGAGCTGGCTGAAATGCGCCGGCCGATGCTTCTGACCAGCAGTTCTTCATCCAGACTTGAAAACATGCTTGTAAACCTCGCTGCAATTATGCGCAGAACCTGGCTGGGTCCGGATTGCGTCTGGCGGCCAGGATAGAGCTGGGCGCCTGGCAACAACAGGGGGATTTGATCCCGCACTGCCTTCCCTGCACTAGCGCTCAATCGATCGCGAGAATTAAGAGCGACTAAAATCTCTTTCAGACAATGGACTGGCGATTTCTCGCTGACCTCGGCGGGGCGTCAGTTTTTGCAAACAAAATTTAAGACAGCGGCAAGGGCTGCGGGAAAAGTGTGTTCCGCCTTGTACAGTTCAAACATAGGCGCAAGAAAATCTGCATTGAAAGCGCCTCGATCAGTCAAGAAATTATGGGATAAAGCCGTGTTGTTTTCCTCGGCGCCAAGGCTGGAGCTGCGATCCCCTTCGTCACGCGAAGTATTTTGCAGCACTTGGCGAGCCTGTTCACTGGGGCAAGGCGGAGGTACTTAACCGGCCGAGGGGAATTTTCCCGCCCTAGCCGCTGTATTATTTTGTTTAATCGCTTTCTCCGCGTCTCTAAACTGTCTCTGTGCTGAGCAGTTCCGGGACTGCTGCACATGTTCCAGTTCTCAATGGCTCACGCCAAATCCGTATTTCAATGGAGAAGCGAGGGTCTTTGCCGACTAGACGCAGATGCAGGAGAAGGCCGGGCAAAAATTCGGAGCTGTGCTGGGCCGGGGCGCCCGCCTTTCACTGGCATGAGCGACCCGACAAAGCAGAAATAAAGAGCAGTGAAAAAGAGGACAGTCGGAATCGAAAGCCCGCTCGGGACGTTGGGGGGCCGGCAAAAAAGCAGCGGAGGAGCGGGCGCGGATCAGAGCCTAGAGGCAGAGGAAGAAATTCCCAGTTTCGATCTGGCTGCATGTTGTGATTATTTACGGCTGGAGAGGGACCCCAGTGCTTAAAACATTCCAGCCATCCACTGGGGATCTGGGCGTTGTCGTGGCTCGGTCGCAGCTCTGCTTTGGGTTGGCTGTCGAGTGTTTGGATTAAAGTTTTCCTCGGGCTCCATCGCCTCAGTTGCTCAGCCTGGGCCGCCACTCTTTCAGCTAATTTTTTGTAATTAATAATTCTCAAGCCCAAGCGCCGTTGCTGCCCTGTCCAAAAAAGTGAGCTGCTGAACTTGGAGAGGCCCGCAGGCCTTTATCAGATTAAAAGATCTGCGGAAGCGCGGAGGACGTGGATTGCAGATGGCGATTCAGTGCGAAAAAAATTGGCGATTTGATGCCTGCCTGTTGATTTCCTGCTGACACAGCGGGATTTTTTCATCTGACTGGACAATAGCGGGCTTTGCTAGGTCCAGATGGATGTCAGAGTCCTTCACTGAGCATTATTTAGCATTCCCCTTATGCTATAAAATAATGCTCTGCCAAAAAAATCATGAGGCGATACAGAACTGGCGAATGATAGGAGCAACGTGTCTCTATTGTCAATTGTCCATCTCTTCCTTTTTGCTAAGCAATGCAGAAATTAAAAATGCATTTCATAGGTCAGTCCAGCCAGATTACAGGGCCTAGAGACTGTGGGGCAGTGGTTTCTTTCCTGTACTATTATTATATCTCGCTCGCTTGCCACTGCCCCAGCGTAAATAACGTACAGCTTTTGTCCCTCACGCTATCATTTACTTTGTGCGTTTAGTGTTACGTAACTGGCTCTAAGTCTAGTAAATAAAATAAGCCTTTCTAGCTCTGGGCCGGAGCTAGCCTTTACTGCCAGCTAGCGAGCCTAGCACAGAAACGCCTAGCTGTTTGGACTTTCTACAGAGACAAGAGTGGATGTTAGTGGCACCTCGAGCTATGCAACACGGCAAGTTCTTCGTGCGGTTCGATGTACTCTGACAGAAAAAAATTTGCCACAAATGCAGGATGGAGCGCCAGAGGACTAGTCTGAGTCTTGGTTTGGAGTAAAAAACAAAACACAAGCAGCAATGACAGCGGAATCACGGATGGGAAACCTGATCCCCTGTGGATGCGGCGTAGGAAACTTGGGCGAGAACCTCGCAATCCCAGGCTGCAACTGGCAGCCGGATTATTCAGAGCAGTTGCGGCTTAGCAGCTTCCGCAACCAGCTGCCCCCCAGCAAAACAGCCTCTGCTGGCGCCCCGGCCTCCAAGTTAGCTAAGAAGCCCCAGTTGGTAGGCAGGCGCCAATACTGGTACTAATCTCCTTCATTATCGCTTACCCTCTCTCCGTTGTGGGACACTAAGGCGCTGGGATCAAAGTATCCCATCCATTTCTTCTTTCTGCATCCCCTCATTCTCCACTCGAGCAAGGCAGTGTCCCCACCGCAGCAATGCCAATTTCTGCTGCTATTTTTGTGATTCCTTCGCCTTTCATTTCGTCCCACGTCCTTCAGCCCCAGCCATGCTCAGCGTCCCACGGCTCTATTCCCACAGATTGAAATCTGCAGCGGCTCGAGCGCCAGTGCCGCGAAATTAGTGCCAATTATGCCGATGGTTATCGGCTGGTTGAGCTGCCACGACTTGTTGGGGGCACCGCGGCCTGACGCCTCTTTTTTCTCTCCTCTTTTTCAGGCACTATGTCAGCGCGCTAAAGTACACCGCCGGTTACTCGGTATGTCTCTACATAGTTTCATTTAAAGACATGGTTTCTAAAAGATCTTCGTCTGGTTGAGTAGGACAGGGCTTCAAGGATGAACTAGCAGCTTCTTTTCAAACCCTGCCGTTCTGTTTTTGTTCTGGCTGTCAAACTCTTTCTAATGGAAGTAATAAATAATAAGAATATTAAATTTAGACACCCAAACTTTCGATCAGATGTACAGCCCGCGGCACAGCTGCAGCTAGTTGCGCGGCGCATCCGAGTGCTGTGTACAGCTGCTCAGTCCTGACGGGCTGGAGGGGCTGCAACACCCACCCTAAATTTACCCAGCTCAAACTGGTACTCAATCTCAGTTGGGTGGACTGAAGCAATGCAGGATTAAGTGCCTTGCTCAAGGGCAGAAATTGTCTCCTAGGGCCGGGACTCGAACCCACGACCTTCCGGTTATAAGGCAGGCGCCCTAGCCACTAAGCTACAACCCCTCTGATGGCTTCAACTCCTACTCATGGAAGTGCAATGTGCATTATTGAATTCTGAATTGAATCAAAGTAGCACCCCATTGCGGAAGTGTATCGCATGTACTCCACCAGTTATTCAACGAGAAAAGTGCATTAGACAGTGAAAACTTCGCCAGTTTGCATCCGGCACAATTCCAATCCTGCACTGACGTCAGTATTAAATAAAATGATTTCTACCGGATCGTGCTAGAAGTCTAGAACTCTAAAACTAGCAACTCGGAGTGGGGAAGAAAGAGTGCAGCCCAGTGGAAGTGAAGTCCCAGATGAGCCTATTCTACTTGACAAGTCGCCATCAGGCCTCGCTGCATTCTGAGCAAGCAGTAGTCATTGGCCTTCTGTCCCGCCTCCGCCTCAGAGAGCTGCAAATGTGCAAATCCTGGGGAGTACCAGAGACTCGCTCTGTCATTGGCTGAGGGTGGAATTCACACAGCCAGTCCGCGCGAGTTTTTTCCCCTCGTCTAGTTGCTATTCCTTTCCGAAAACGCCTGGCTGCCAGAGAGTTCAGAGTTA
This sequence comes from Macrostomum cliftonense, assembly GCA_950096795.1. Taxonomy (NCBI): domain Eukaryota; kingdom Metazoa; phylum Platyhelminthes; family Macrostomidae; genus Macrostomum; species Macrostomum cliftonense. The sequence goes on along the minus strand of CATNEM010000117.1, from coordinate 805,839 downwards.
GAACCGTGAGGCCGCAAAGCCCCGAATCGCGGACACAAAGCAGCAATCCGCACCAGAACGCAGCAACAGGCATTGCGTCACTTCGCAGGCGGCGGTGCTGGAGCAAAATACTCCGGTTATCGCCAGTGAGCGCACTGGGACAGGCGTTTCAGGTCTCTCGATAGCCAATTAATCAGAGATTATGTCTAAGCAGCCGACGGAGCAGAAGCAACAGCAGCTGTTGTTGACACCTCAGGATCGCAGCAGGAGCGGCGGAGATTCAAGCAGTCCCTGTGCTCCCGGAGCGACTTCCTTCAGCGATTGCCTGCAGCCAAAACCCCCCTCCACGGCGCATCAGATCGGCCAGATGGTGCTAGCCTTCTCAAAGCGCTCAACCATCCACGGCCTCAATCACATCGCTCAGGCCAGGAGCGCGAGGCGCCGAATCTTCTGGATGCTGATTTTCAGCGCGGCGAGCTGCGGATTTCTCACTAATCTGTACCACATCGCCGTCAAGTACATTCAAGTACCGGTGCTCACAAACGTTAAGCATGACCATTTGTCGTTTAAGTTTCCAGACATCACCGTCTGCAACATCAACCCGATTTTTTTCCCACCGAAAGGCTCACAGCACTACAAGGATTTATTAGACGTGATAAAAAAATATGACAATGACAAGAAATTCTACAAGCAGCGAGCGGAGAAAATGAAGAACTGGAAGAGGGGTGTATTTTCCGGTGTTATTGATGGCGTGTACATATCTGACTACCTCTACATGCAGAGAAACATCACCCTGTACAGCATCCCGCACGAGATATTCGTGCAGGACTGTCGCTATATGGGTACGCACAAGGACAGCTGCTCGAGCTCCTGGATCACACACCGGCGCTGGCCGTACGGAGCTTGCTACCAGCTCAACATCACGAAGCTTGGTCGGGACGCTATCAGCCGATCTAACAGGAAAGCGTTTAGCAGTGGCTTTCGGCCAGACCTTTTCCTACTGTTGTACAAGGGAGTCGAGTATCCTGATGAATTCAAGTATTTGGACGCTCACGGCCTGATTGGGATGCCCAGCGGGGTGCTGCTGATGCTGCACGAGCCCGGGACGTATCCGCAAATAGGCGAGAGCTTCCTACTCGACAAATATGCCCAGGTTGACCTGCACATGACCCGCAAGCAGCACCTGCGCAAACTGCAGCTGTGCGAGTCGCACCGCGATATTTACGACTATGTGGACGTTGAGACCGGCGAGCGACGCTTCTACAAAGAGACGCGCACAGATTGCGTCGAGAACATTACCCAGACTGCCATCAAGCAGCAATGCAAATGTGTTGGCCACGAGTACCCGCTAAAGTACGACGATGAAAAGTATCCGTTTTGTCGTGATTTCAAGTGGTTCGACGAGCATTTTAACGACAGGGAATGCGCGAATCGGATGCATCTTCAAGTGAAGCAAGCCAATCCCCTAAAGATGTGCTACAAAGACCTGTGCGAGCATACCACCTACTCAACGGTGATCAGTCAGGCGAATTTCCCCGCCGTCATAGAGCGAAAAACACACCGCGGCTGGCTGAGACTGCTGAGCGTGATGGAACGCGATGAGCTGAAAAAGTACGGAACTTCAGACCTGGCCTCCAAGGCATTGAAACTAAACGAGACGATGGAGCACTGGAATATTTCCCAGGTACTGATGCACGGCCTCTTCGATCTTCTGAATGTTGACTTCGTGGAAAGAAACTTTATGTACCTGCGCATTGTGCCTTCATCACTGTTCGCTGATGAAATGCTCGAGGACGAGGAATACCCGCTCAGCCGCTTCCTTACTGACGTCGGCGGCTGTGTTGGATTGTGGGTCGGCGCGTCGCTCATCACGGTTTTTGAGTTCTGCGATCTCCTGTTGGACTTCCTGGGCCTGGACGCCATCTTTCGGCGCAAGCGATCGGTTAGGCAGAACGGGCACTACTATGGACAGCTGCGGCGGGCGCTCTCGCCACACGAGGAGGTCACTCGGCTGGTTGAGTACAGCCGGAGGCCACCGCATCCGCCGACGCAATCTCCGCTGCTAATGCGATGCTCTCCGGTTAGAAGAGATTCAGCAGAACGACAGAATCATGAAACTGAAAGCAACAGCGTGGGCACGCTTGCAGCAACAGGAGACAACAGGCTCAACAGTGGCATCACAATCTCTGCTTCCACCCTCACCTGCAGCTCAGCTGGCGGCGATCCTGTCAGGCGGTCCCGTCCAGTGCAGATCGGCATGGTGTCCAGCGTTTAGCCATTCTTCAATTTGCTTACCTGCAAAGTACAGTATCTATGCTTGCCCTTTTCTTTGATCTTTGCCGCCTTTGACTCTCCCTGCTTGCTTCCGAGTCTGATGCACTCTGCAAAAAATACAGTATGATGTCAGCATGCACCGCGTCATCCGCTGGCGCCATCGACCTTCAGTTAGCAGCCGGATACCCAATGTGTATTTCAAACTCCTCGCCCCAAAAATCCCGCGCATTTCTTCAGCTTTCCGCTACGAACAGTCGACGGCACCGAGAATTTTAAACAAGCGATTGACCAGTTTGGAGTATTTGGACAGGTGCCAGAACTTTCACTAAGCCATTGTCGTTTGCGAGAGTTTTTATTTTGAAGTTTTGCTTTTAGAAATTTAATACTGAAAGTTGACGAAACGTCAACCAGAGCCTTGTTTCCTTTGCTGTAAAAGACAATTTTTCCTGCGATCTGTTATCGATAACGTTCTGTTTTCTCTTTTTCTACTTCAGCAAAAGCGGGTGTTTACAAAGCCTCTTTCCTGTCAAGACAGTCGATTAGCCAGTGGGCAGCAAGGCCCGAGCTTCCATCCCGCTGTCCGCTCTTCGTCAACTGTCAGTCCTTGGCGGGCCAAGATCGGCTAGACAGCCACCCATTAGGAGACCATGGAGGGGGTTGGTGAAGGAGCCGGAGAACTTTCTAGCACTAAATGGCTTAGAATGTGCGGCTGGAGGCTGAGTTCAATTGCTCCTAATGAAAGACATTGAACTCTATGGAACTCGCGTGAAGCGATGCAAAGTGTCAGGAAATGCATCCGGCTGACCCGAGCTTCCCTCCTTCAGATAGCCATAAAAGTAATTATGCAGGCTGTAATCTGCAAGAGTGCCCAAGCGACTTACTGAAACCGCAACCCGTCTGCATAGAGTTGCTAGAATCCATTTGTCAGAGATTTCTCGCCAGTCCGGTCCCTCCAGCCGGGCAAAAATAATTCGACAGACTTCTCCAGAGTGCAATAAAGCTGGCGGCCAGAGTGCGCGAGCCGCAGCCGCCGCACTAAAAAAATCGATGTCCGGCGGCTGCCTGGGGGGCACTGATCAAAATTTCTATCTATCAATCTGTTAAAAAAACGAAGCGTCAACAGTGCACTGCGAGCTACGTGTCCAAGTAGCATGTCACATAGCATCAATTTATGCTGATTTATTTTTATGGTGTAACGTTAGTAATTCCTCTATTAAAAAAACTTTGTAAAATTCATCCATTTCGAAAATTTCGGGTTACTTTTTTCGAGTAGTTTAGCATGTGCGGCTAAAAAAAAGCAAAATCTGCAGGAGGCCTGTAGGTAACCTTGACGCTCGAAGCGACATTGTTTTACAACCAGCCACGGGGCATTACTGTCCATTGCGCTGATTCCTGAAGCGCGTTCAGTCGCACTAAATACGGTAAGCAGGCATAGACACACCAAGGACTTCTAGAGTACATGTAGAGTGCCCAAGTAGAGTACATGTAGAGTGTCTGAAAAAGTGACTTTCAAGTGGTCCTTGAGACACACACACAGGCCAGCACCCAGTCACGCACTCACATAGGGTGTACAAACCGGTAATTCCAGGTATGTACACTTTATGCCTTGAGGGGTTGCCCTAATGGGCGTAAATTGCGCAACTGGCCCATAGCCTAACCAATTCATGTACAAGGCCCAAAATTAATGTGACCCTGCACGCGAAACTGCGCTCGGAAAAGCAAACGGCCTACAACGCGGGTTCGAACCTGGACCAGTGGCACACAAGGCAGACGAGCTAGACGTGCTGCCACGTGCTGCATTTCGTCGTCTTTTGAGACCAGCAAGCACGTCAGCACGAGCTATCCTCGGGTTTGCCAGATTGTTTTATATGAGACCTCACTTGTGCCAGTAGGACATTCAACTTTCTTACGAGCTTATTTGTCCTGTTAGAACTCAAAATCTAGTAGAGAGTTCCTCGATAGATCGAGCTGCAGTCGAAGCGACACCCAAGTCTCGCCTTTCTTGCTGGCGTACATATGCGACTAACAGATTTATCTTGCCTTTGAGGAAGCTATTGAGCTTTTTTGTATTTCCGACGAGGGAGACATTTTTCATAGGGTAAAGCAGCTGGTCGACACCGGGATTCTTCCAGATTTTAGAGGTTGCGAGGGCTGGCAAGGGGCTTCGATCTTAATCTAGGAAGTCTTGCCAGCGGCTGCTGCAAAAATTTTGAATAACGCACGGAAAATCGGAGATCCGGGACCGACCTTGAAATGGCAGCACCAACTGACTGGTCCTGCAAGATGGCCTTCTGGAAGCAGCACCGGCCCGTGATTTACATTGGCTCCAAGCGCCTCTGCTGATGCTTTTTGGGGCAAGAAGTGGCGCATTTCGACTTCAGCAGTTCCAAAATATTGGGAAGAATGCCGTCTGCCGCTGGGCGCAGGCCTCCCGGCGACAAATTACTGTGGAGTTGTAAAACGCGGAGCAAAACAACCAGAAAATTTTGCCCGTCACCCTTCGAGATGGTTTCTACAGCTTTAGAATTTTACTGCTTGTTGATGGCGTTTCTTCCAACCCAGGGACCGCTTGGTGCGTGAATTGGCCCTTGCAGTCAGATGTACAAAGAGCGAGCGAATAAATTCCTTTAGCTGTATTAATAAAGTCTTAGTCAAATAAAGTACAGTTTTGCCTCAGGAATACTACACCGTGTCCAGGAGGTAGCTATGGAAATGCTGCGCTTGTGCCCCTTTGATAACTTTGATTAGACTGACAACCTGACGGATCGACCACGTTTCCCGTATTTCAATTGCAATTTTTCATTCTGAACGGCTATATAGAATAGTAACGTGCCAGACAGAGACTGAGGAAGGGATTGTCTTTAATCTGTAGAAAACTGGTGTCTTGGAAAGCCTGAGGCAAGCAGCTGGCGGGCACATGCGGTTCCACTTTGGGCACCGAACTACAGAGGCAGGCGAGCCGTCGGACCAAAGTTCAGAAACAGGAGTTCAAACAGGAGTGAACCGAAGGCGTGCAAAAGGACGAATTTTTTTGGAATGAAATTTGCGGATCAATCACTATTTGTATGGAACGCAAATAGCCATTTAAAGTATGCTCTCTAAATGTACGAGTACTTTTGCGAGTCCATCTCAGTGACAGTCCTTTCTGAAGACAATTCTACCCAATGGAAAAACAGCGCAATACCTGCTGAGTTGCCTGCCTACACTGCGCTGTGTTAAATCGAGCACATCCCAGCCTCAGTCCACAGCTCAAATACCAACACGCAGACCTGTATTGGGAATTGAAAAATACCAATGGAAAGAGAAAATCCGCAGTAATGCGATATTCCGCCCGGAAATAATTGTCATATACCGAAGGATACCAAAGCTTTTCATCAAAAATATTTGCGCATTATTACAGCTCCATCGATCGCAGCAGCTGTGAATTTGACTGTCAAGACTTTGTCGTGATTCTGACACGGAAAAATTCAATGTACATACACAGACGTATCGGCAGAAGTAAGTAAAAGTAAGTCAATGGAGTCATGATTAAGTAGTATAGGAAATAATCGGACAGAAAAGCTGGCAGCGCTCTCCTTTCCTGGACTAAGTGTAAGCAGTAGACAAACGCTGGGCTGGACACAGTCGATCCATAAGCTACGCAAGGAGGAGGGGTGGGTGAGAAGTGGGATAGAAAGGCGCTGGGCTAGACACAGGCGACCGATAAGCTACACGAGGAGGAGGGGTGGGTGAGAATGTGATGGGCGAGATACAGATCGATAAGCTACACGAGGAGGAGGGTGGGTGAGAATGTGATAAAACGGCGCTGGGCGAGATACAGATTTCGATTGGCTAACTGATCTATTGCAATGTTATGAGGAACTCTTGCGCAACGTAGAAATGTCTCTGGCAATATTTTGCTCTGGAATACCAGTAGAAATATAAATAGCCAGAAAGGTAATATAGCATTTTGCAGTCAAGTTTGAACTGCGGGCATTCAAATTAGACAAGAAGGGAAGAGCCAAATTTCAGAATCCGTCCCCAAGTCAAGCAGAACTTTATGTCTGTGGCACAAACTGAAACACACTGACGGGCACTCAATTTAGACAACGGGCATTCAAATTAGACAAGCAGCGGAAAGTCTATGTGTGCCAGAGAGAAAGACCATGGACAATCCGATTCGTCGCTATGCAAGAATTTCCAGAGAGAAGCGTGACCTCATTATGAAGTGCGTTCACTGGTATCAGCACACGCTCCGCTTCATCCCACGCTGTCTGGCAAATGAAGACATCGTTTGAATTCTCTATCAGATGAGACTCTTGTGAGACTCTTGTTCATTGATGTGCTGAGCACCCTGTTTTGTTTGTTCACACATGCTTACTTTGTTATAACTTGTTCTTATCTTCATAGTTCAGGGTTCACAGAATGGTTGTCCGACAACAGACGCAACACGATCTTGAATAGCCCAGCCAATGCGCCTGAGAACTTGTCTAATTTGAATGCCCCTTGTCTAAATTGACTGCCCACCAGTGTGATTTTGTCTAGGCCATAGATAGCATTTGTGCCAGCAGTGAGATCTGGTCAAGCGTCTAATTTGAATGCCCGCTGTTCAAATTTGACTGCAAAATGCTATAATTTATAAAATTACTGCAGCAATCACTTTGATGGTTATTTGATAACAATCTAAAGGAGAGTCGAGTCGCAGCTGGTAAAAGCATTGCTTTTCCAGGAAATGAAATTCCCGCTGATTCTTCTGAGTCTGCTGACAGCTTTCGTCGCATCTGGAGAATCTGACGCCGGTTCTGGTTGCTGGCTCGAGCTGCAGTGCTTAGATATTGCCGAGCGGGACCTCGGTCGCCTCCGGGGCACGGGTGCCAGCTGGCTGATGCTGCTCCCAGTTGACCCCAAGCTCACCTGCCGCGCTAGAGGCCGCGTCACTGAGACTAGTGCCGGCCTGCAGCTGCTCTGGATGGAGTTCGACATCGCCAGGCACGGCTGTCGCGAGGTGTTTTACTGCAGCGACGAGTTCGTGCGAATACATTTTGCTGACGAAGGGAATCGAACCCACGCCGGCCTGTCGTCCAGCTGGGACACGAAGATCAGCGAGTGCAACGGTCAACTGACTGCCCTGCACGGCTGGCAAAACTGCATGCTGCTGGGCAACCGTTGGGTGCTGCACATGGCCTACATGGTGAGGCCGGTCCTCCTGCTGCCATGGACCCTCTGACTTGTCTGACAAGTTGATGGGTGATGAGTGTGTCAGTTGAGGCCCCTGTCTGACAAGTTGATGGGCGATGAGTGTGTCAGGTGAGGCCCCTGTCTGACAAGTTGATGGGCGATGAGTGTGTCAGGTGAGGCCCCTGTCTGACAAGTTGATGGGCGATGAGTGTGTCAGGTGAGGCCCCTGTCTGACAAGTTGATGGGTGATGAGTGTGTCAGGTGAGGCCTCTGTCTGACAAGTTGATGGGCGATGAGTGTGTCAGGTGAGGCCCCTGTCTGACAAGTTGATGGGCGATGAGTGTGTCAGGTGAGGCCCCTGTCTGACAAGTTGATGGGCGATGAGTGTGTCAGGTGAGGCTCCTATCTGACAGGGTGATGGGCGATGAGTGTGTCAGGTGAGGCTCCTGTCTGACAGGGTGATGGGTGATGAGTGTGTCAGGTGAGGCCCCTGTCTGACAGGGTGATGGGCGATGAGTGTGTCAGGTGAGGCCCCTGTCTGACAGGGTGATGGGCGATGAGTGTGTCAGGTGAGGCTCCTGTCTGACAGGGTGATGGGTGATGAGTGTGTCAGGTGAGGCCCCTGTCTGACAGGGTGATGGGCGCTGAGTGTGTCAGGTGAGGCCCCTGTCTGACAGGGTGATGGGCGATGAGTGTGTCAGGTGAGGCTCCTGTCTGACAGGGTGATGGGCGATGAGTGTGTCAGGTGAGGCCCCTGTCTGACAGGGTGATGGGCGCTGAGTGTGTCAGGTGAGGCCCCTGTCTGACAGGGTGATGGGCGATGAGTGTCAGGTGATGCTTTAGAGGGAGCTTCTAGATGAAGAAATGTAGCACATTATTAATTGTAATCTCTGAAGGCGTACGATACTTACAGTACTGCTGCTAATGCCACCCGCGCAGTGGACTGCCTGAGCAGCCGTTTAGTTGCTATGCTCTTAACAAATGTACCAATTTATCGCAAAAGAAGTTTCTTTAACACTGTGAGAAGAAGCGATGATGCATGTACGATCAGACTATGGAAAATTAAGTTGGCCCAACCAGCTAGAAGTCTTGTCGATAAAATTTTTAAATATCATTTTTTCATCCAAAGGGTTGCAGTTATTAATTTCTTCAATAAAATTTGTCAATCGATTTTGTTTTAGTACAACTGAACCATTTGCTTAGCTTGGTTAAATTTCTGCAAATTGAATGGCAAGCCCGGCCCGACGGGAATATAATCCTCGAAAAATGCTGAGCTGAACTTTTCAAGACTTTGCTTCAGACCAGACAGACTAACAGACTGGTGCGCAAATGCGTTTCTCCCGTTCGAGGCGCAAACTTCGGCCACAGTTTTGCCAGAGGCAGCAGCGCCGCCAACCTCGCCAGTTGCTACATCCTTGACTCGCCTGCGCAGTTTGGAGCGCCGGGTGGGAGCATATAAGGAGAACTTCTGGCCTCCCTGGCCGACCGGCCTGCAGCCGCTGAAATGAAGTCGCCACTGCCGTGCGTGCTGTTTCTGCTGACGGCGGCGGCCACGGCGGATGCGGCTGGGATGTTCGGAGCCGCCGGCAGCCCGTCATGCGCCGACTACCCGCCCTGGCTGCCGTCACCGTTGCTGGCGGAGCCAAACAGCGCCCGGGCGACGCCGCCGACTCTGCGCCTGAACCTGTCCATCGGGGCCTACTTTGACTTCGCCGAGCGCTACGCAAAGCTCGCCGACTCTCTCGGCCAGTCGCCATCAAGTAGATGCTGCGGCCTCGCTCCGGAGATTCCCGGACTCGTCCTGGCGGAATTCGACATTCGACCGCGGGTGCCGCAGCCGCACGGGGGCGGCCATCGCAGCAGCCTGCAGCCGGCTGTGTTGGCCTCGCTGCTGCCCTTCAACAACTCGCTGCTGCAGGAGCAGGACGCGCGGCTAGTGGCCGCCATGCGCCGCCTCATCAACTCGGGCCTGTTCGGCCGCATCAGCCTGTACGACTTCCTGCTCAGGCGCGAGCCGGAGCTGCTGCACTGGATCAGCCAGAGCCACCTGTTCTGCCTGGCGCAGAGCCGCTCCCGGGTCCGCCTGGTGATGTCGCGCCCGCTCAACCAGTTCGAATTCGATATGAGCCTGCGCGGCCCGTTCCGGATGGACTTCCGGCTGGCGCCTTGCCGCGACCAGGTGGAGGACGAGTCCAGAGCGACCCGTTATTCGGCTGAGGTCCGCGTGCTGCTCTGATCGCAGAGTTCGGGGCTAAACTTGGCATAAACCATAGATACTACTGGCGATTAGACTACTCAAACCAGAGACAGCCAGGCAGACTGCAGGGTGGCGGTTTCAGATGATCTGGGTGATGCTAAAGTCAAGCATGACATGCTAAAATCATGGATTCGACTATCACAGAAAAGTTCGCACAGTGACAACCAAATTTTATTTTTGTAATTTCCGAATAATGGCTACTGAGTGGTTCACTCAACTTCATTCAGCTTGAAAATCACTTAAAATGTTATTTAGCTCTATCTATACTACTCGAAATAAGAGTACTTTAAGTAGCTACATACTACTTTAGTGAGAGTCCAACATTTTGTTATAGTTTGGGAACTTTTTTGGTTGAAAAGAACACAAGAGAAAAAAAATCATCCAGAGAAAATTCGTGCGAAGGATCGAGTTCTTCACAATAACGAAAAACCTGTTGATTGACGCTTTTGAGGTGCTTTTCTAAAGTCGAAATAAAATTGATCTGAATTCGTTTCCATTTTGTCTATTTGTTTGTTTGCATTGGCAACCAAGCTGGCAACCGACTAGAGATTCAAAAGAGATTGACAAGTCGCTGGTGACTTTGCATTGTTCTGTGGGTGAGCGAAATCACCAGCTGACAACTCAACTTTACTGGCTTCACTTTTTAGCCCTTCTAGAAGCTTTTTATAACTCAAGCCGGTTGTTCAGAACTCAAATCAGGCGATAACACGCAGCTCGGGCCGCTGATATGGCGGCACATTTTAGTCAATTTTTAGTTTAGGCACATTTTCTGAGCCTCGAGTTCTCAATAGCCGAGACTCGAGTGTCAAACAGATATAATTTGCACAGTTCTGTGACCATTTCGGCGAGTAAAGAGGCTAACATTGAAGGCTGAAAACCTTGCGCAAGTACGAAGTGCTGTAGTGAGAGGAAAGCGAACTAAATAGGCATGCAAAATTATTGATAGAAATGTCCCTAAACAGGGGGGTATGTGTATTTTTATGCAATTGTAAATCTTGTGAGGATTCAGAAAATAAGTAGAAATAAACCAATAGAATAAATAGAAAATAGAACAGAATATAATGATATGGGCGCATTGATAGAGTTTCGATTTTTATAACACTAATGGAGAACTCCGCAGTCAGGAAGCAAAGTAAAGCTACACGAGGCTGTAAGTAAGCTGCAATCGAAATGTCCCAAGAATGAGGATTACAGAGGTGGCGCATTAGGCTGGCTCAGCTGGCGAAAGGCAAGCATTTTTACCTTTCTCTAAAGTGGGAAAAAATACTCGTCGAAGAAAAACAAAATAGAACGGGGCTAATTAGCATAAATGTTGGGACAGATTGCCAAACCTAAGGTGGAATAAAAAGCTGCTGAATGATCCGTTTCCAAGTCTCGAAGGTCAGCCAGCATCCTTCAGCTCTCCTCGCGCATCTGCTGAGCAACGCATCGCTTGAACTTCTCCGTCGGGGTGTCGGCGCTGGCGGGCCGGGAGCTCAGGCCCCTCAGCCGGTCCTTGAGGATGCTGAGAAACTCGTGGTAGCTCAGATGCCCGTCGTCGTCCTTGTCGAACAGCAGGAACACGGTGGCCACCAGGTGCGGGGCCAGCGTGTAGCCAACGCAGGCCTTCACAGCTCGCTGGAACTCCTCCTGGCTGATGGGGTGGCCAGCCAGCGAGTACATCTTCATCGCCATGGTGAAGTCCTCCAGATGGTTCAGGAACTGGAAGAAAAGACGGAAATCATCGAACTTGATGCCCTCTTCTCGCACCAGCTTCTCCTTGACGCGCTGCAGGTACACCTGCTGAGTCTCGTCTGACAAGTGCGTGTAGCGCAGCAGCACCTGAGCGAACTCGCTCTCTGAGATTGTCTGCAAGCCCCGCGAGAACTCGGCGAACTCAATCTCCAGCACCTCAGTCTGCAGGTTGTTCATGAACTTGCTGAACTCCTTGAAGTCCAACTTGTCGCTCCCTTTCCGGCCGAAGAAGTGCAGCATCAGGGTGGTGTCCTGGACCGGCAGCAGGTTCTCGATGTCGATAGGATGGAGGTCGCCAGGCTGCCTCGACATCATCTTGTTGAGCACGATGAACTCGCGCTTGTCGACTCGCTGATTTCTGGCCAGGTCGAGCATCTTGAAGGCGATCTCGAAGCCGGCCTTGGGCTTGGCCAGGATGCACAGCAGGAAGAGGTACTCGGCATAGGATATGATGCCTTCGCTGCCCATGCTGCGGAACAGCTTGCTGGACGCCCACCAGCGCGATGGCGTCTTGTAGAGGGCGCCGGCCAGCTCTGACTGCGACAGGACGAGGCGCCGCTTCCTGTACCGCGGCCGATCCTGCGTCACGGACTCCAGGAAGTCCTGCGGCGTCATGTAGGCCACGTCGTCGTACTCGACGGAAGCGAAGTCCAGGAAGCGCCGCTCCCGATAGTTGCTGACTCCTGCGGCAACATCCGACTGCTCGCCTCCAGATGGCTCCGCCTTGCTGCCACCACTGCTGGCCGCGACCCAACCTACCAGGCTCTTGTGCCGCATTGTAACGGAGGGCCCGGCGGCCTCCAGCGCCGACTCCTGGCGGCGACTGGCAGCACTGTTGCTCCTCATGACAGCTCCGGAGCCCAGGAGGGCCGCCGCTGCCGCTGCGGCAGCCACCGAAGCTGATGACAGGCGTCTCAAGTACTGCGCCATGCGGCTGAGATCTTTGAATAGTGGGGTTTAAAAGCGAATGCAAAAATCTCGAAACCAATGCCCGTAAAGTTTTTGTACTTTTTCCTAATTTTTATTTGATCCCCTTTTTGCTGTATGGTCACAATCGATCACAGACCTATAGGCAACTGACAGCACTTGATTAGTGTGCCTTACCTTTGCAAAAGCTACGTTTGTGGCTCTCAACGACGAAGGGAATTCAATGCAGCCTTTTCACTTGATCTGCTTTCCCCTTTTCTCAGAGTGTCTTCTACCAATTTCTGTCCGTTCGTCCGCGTAACCGAAACTCCAACTTTGTATAGCAGAGTGCACAATGGGCGGGGGAGGCGGCCAAACTTTGTGCGCCCGGTGCAGGCTGTCTGTCTGTCGCGCACTGAGCTGAATGAGCGCGCACTCGCTGCACACAGGCTGTGCCTCAGCCAAGTCCCCCCCTCCCCTCAATCTCTCCTATAGTCAGACCCTTGTGCAGCGCTGCCCGACCATGCGGGGGTTGGCAGTGCGGCTCTGGGTGAGGGATTGCACTGGACAGGCTCGCCACTCCGGGCTCAGACTCTTTCACCCCCCCCCCCCCAAGGAGCGAGCACTTCAGCTGTTCTAATAAGCTTGGATGCAGCTTTCCGACCCGCGCAGTTGGAAATTATCTCATTTCAACAAAAGTGCATGATGATTTTTGGATCGAAAAAGTTTCATAAAAATTTTTTTTTATATTTTTTGCATAAAAAATTTAAGCAGACTGGTCTTGCACATTGAATAATTTTAGAAATCAAAAATAAAATAACACGATAGTAAAATGTAATTGTTTTCATCACTTGGAGGAATGAAATCTGAAGCTATCCGTAAAGCGCATAATTTCATCGATAACGGCGCCTATTTTTTTAGAAACAATAAAAGGAAAGTAAAAAAGACAGGCTTGTTTTACACTGTAAAAAAGTCGTTTCAAGATCGCTACGAGTATTATTTTCTCTGCTCTTCGTCCAGCTATTTGGCGTAAATAGGGTTTTTCTGCAAGTTTTCATCACAGTCAGCGCAATTCTCCTCAGCTGAGCCTTAGCGTCCGAATTAATCTCATCAGGCCGGCTTAGATCGGTTCGCTAGCCACTTTCGTCAGCGACTTCCACTTGTAGATCACGAAGGCCAGGGCGGCCGCGGTGGCCACCTGGGTCGTCAGTAGGACGCCCAGCGTTGTCCCGGTTGCGCTGTTGAAATCCCACGCGCTGCAAGGTCCAATAGGTGGCCTCGTTGTTGTTTCAGTAGAAAGCCTCGTTGATGGTTCGATAGAAGGCGTCGTTGATGTTCCATTAGAAGGCCTCGTTGTCGTTGGAGCTGAAGTCGTCACGCTGGTAGCCCTGCTCGTTGTCGTAGTCGATGGCTGCTGCGCGTCGTTGACAAAGGCCAGCGTTTTGTTCCAGAAGTGGCACTCAGACAGCCGGTAGCCCCGCTGGTAGTTTCCAAGAATCCTGGCATCCGCATTGTAGTTGATATAGTTCATCTGGTTGCCGACTGTGTTGTTCAGCGGCTTCCATAGATCGGCACCGGTCGGAGTGCCGTGAGCGGCAAACTGCACAAAGTTTTCCATCATGCGCTCGCTCAGCCTCTTGTTATTGGGCGGGTAGATGGCGCCGGAAGACAAAGTCGGAACACCGAATGCGTAGTCTGCGTCCGTACCGTGCGAAGCCTGCCACTTGTCCTGGAACAGCTCTTTCTCAGTGAAGTAGTATAGGTATACATTCGGGTTGAGCTTCTCGGCGAACTGAGCCATCTGGATGACGGGGCAAGTGAGGTACCAGTCGCCGATGGCCTTGCTGAGGGTGTCGAAGTTCGCTTTGCCATCGTTGGCTCCAGTATATCCAGTGAAGTGGACCCACAGGAACTGCCGGCCGAGTTCGCTGAGGGTGCGGCTGGCTCTCGGGTAGAACTTGACAGAACTCTGGATCAAGTCGAGCAGCATGGAATCGTTGACACCGAAAATCGGGATGTTCTGTGCCTCCAAGCCATCCTCGGCGATGTTGGCGCCCTCGTCGTTAGTGGAGCCGATCAGCAAGTCCTTACTGTGGAAATTTCCAGTAGAAAACGCATGCCACGGATCCTGCGGAATGGTTGTGCCATCAATCACCGGAGAGAACTCCAAGCCCTGGAAGAAGCGAGTAAAGTTGCTCTGCAGAGAAATCAGCGTATTGATTGGAACAGCCTGCAGGCATTGAGTCAGCTCCGGCTCGTTCATGGATGTGCAGTTCAGGCCTCCGACAACAAACAACAAGTTGACCAATTGCACGTACTCAAGATCGTTTGTCAGAGACCACGGCATCATTGGAGATCCGCCCATCATGATGACGCGGCTGAAGTAGGCGCTTGTATTTGGGCTCATCATGTGAAAGCCGATGCTCGCAGAACCTGCGTCAAGGCCCATGAGCGCTATTTGGCTTCGATTGCCTCCGAACGAGTCAATAACCTCATAGATAACCTGGATAGCCAACTTCTGGTCCTGGATACCGTAGTTTCCCGTGTAGCTTGTCTTGTTCAGGGTGAGAAATCCCAGGGCGCCCAGGCGGTAGTTGAAGGTGACAACAACAGCGTTGTTGTGGCTCACGAGCTCTTCACCCTGCCTCAGCGGGTCGCTGCTGTAGCCAGTCTCGAAGCGCCCTCCGTGAATGTAGATAAGCACGGGATACCTAACTGACGGATTCGCGTTCCCCGTGGTCTGAACAGTCCAGATGTTGTAATACAAGCAATCCTCATCGTAGGCCACTCCATGCTGCGGACAATTCGGCTTGTGTGCAGTGGCATTGATTTCGTTCGAGCCACCGCTCGGGACCTTCTCTGGCGACTTGAACCTCCTGCTTTCAGTTGGCGGCAGGGCGTATGGTATTCCGAGAAATCGACTCACTCTCTTCGTTGCAAAGGTTGCCACAGTATCCACATTAACAGTGTAGGTGACTCCGGTAATTCGACCATACACAGTGGACACTGAGTAGCTCACATCAGGCTCGAGAGTTGGCTGCGGAGTTGACGGGCTCTGAGTTGTCGGGCTCTGAGTTGACGAGCTCGGCGCAGCAGTACCTGGGGTGGTGTCTGTAGGCGCAGTCGATGGTTCTAAAGTAGTGGGCCCATGGGTCTCACTGCTCGGGCTCTGACTTGGAGAGCTGGATGGCTCATGTGTTGTTTCTGGCGGCGCAGCCGATGCTGAGGTAGTCGGGCTGTCGCTACTCGAGCTGGCACTCGGCGTGCCGGTTGACTCGTCGATTCTCGTTGATTGTGTCTGCTCGATTGATGATGATGAAGATGAGGCAGTGCTTTCATGACCGATTGTAACCTCAGTGCTCGGGTTGGAAGCTGTCTCAGCGCTGGTAGGGGCAGTTTGATCCACTGTGCGGTCGTTCGTTGACGCCGTTGGATCCTGAGTGGCTTCTGATTGCTTCGGCGATTCGGTGCCTGCCTCGGTTGTCAAACCGGTCGGATCGTGCGTGGCCGCTCCGGTTGATGCGGTTTCCGATGGCTGCGTTCCAGTGCTGTGAGTGGTTCCCTCCGTTGGATGACTATCCGCAGTGGCGCTCTCGGTCGTAGCATCAGCCGTGGGTCCTCCAGTCGCATCGACTGTCGTTGAAGCTTGGCTGGGAGCCGCAACCGCCAGCATCAGCAGCAAAGCGGCGAGAGCGCAAGCAATTTTCATTTCCTTTTTCCTGTTCGCGAACAAATACAAAATATGGAGTTATTGTCTAACCGCTGTCTCCGAGCTGCTCGGTATCGACAAGGACCGAGCCGTGGCACAGGTTTTATATACTATTGCTTTGGCCCGGCTCTCCTTGCATGGAGACGTGTGTTTGTATTTTGTTGTCAAGCAAAAATGGCCAAAAAAATCTTTGAAACAGTTAAAGCAGTTTCTTTTGGTTGCCATTGGTTGCAATAAACAGATTTAAGCGTTGAGAATGCCAGAATGAATCATTCCGATCGAAGTCCGTTCATGTTAGCCCCACGGAATAGATAAGGAATTTTTGTTAAAATCAAAAGACCCAAATTTGACACTGTCATACGAAAAGTAATTGGCAGTTAAAATTACTGCACCGTTTTATCTTTCAATCTTTTGACTCAAAATGCAAAATTCAAACGGGTTAGTTGGATTACAGTACACGCATTATCAAATACGAGCTAAAAAATGCCATCCGCCTATAGCCCCTCTGATCGTCTTTGTGGGACACTCCAAACTGTTTTTCACTGTCTCAACTTCTAATATTCTATTGGAGCCCGTCTACACATAATTTATCGATTATTCTATTTTCTGTGGAGAATGCAGAAAGTCGGTAAATGTTTGATGTTGTGCAATTTTACGTAAAGCGTGAATTTAAATCCTTTGAGTGGATCCGCACTCTGTTGTTAATGATCCAGTAGTTTTCTTCAATTGTTGCCCATCATACAAAAATTCTTAGTCAACGTGTCAAAGCTTTCCAGCCTCGACTCAACAACAGGTTGACCAGTTGCACGTCTCTATTGGACTCCCGTGTCTTATCTGTGACTCCCCTGTCTCACCTGTGACTCCCCTGTCTCACCTGTGACTCCCCTGTCTCACCTGTGACTTTCCTGTCTCACCTGTGACTTTCCTGTCTCACCTGTGACTCCCCTGTCTCACCTGTGACTCCCCTGTCTCACCTGTGACTCCCCTGTCTCACCTGTGACTCCCCTGTCTCACCTGTGACTCCCCTGTCTCACCTGTGACTCCCCTGTCTCACCTGTGACTCCCCTGTCTCACCTGTGACTCCCCTGTCTCACCTGTGACTCCCCTGTCTCACCTGTGACTCCCCTGTCTCACCTGTGACTTTCCTGTCTCACCTGTGACTTTCCTGTCTCACCTGTGACTCCCCTGTCTCACCTGTGACTCCCCTGTCTCACCTGTGACTCCCCTGTCTCACCTGTGACTCCCCTGTCTCAGCTGTGACTCCCCTGTCTCACCTGTGACTCCCCTGTCTCACCTGTGACTCCCCTGTCTCACCTGTGACTCCCCTGTCTCACCTGTGACTTTCCTGTCTCACCTGTGACTCCCCTGTCTCACCTGTGACTCCCCTGTCTCACCTGTGACTCCCCTGTCTCACCTGTGACTCCCCTGTCTCACCTGTGACTCCCCTGTCTCAGCTGTGACTCCCCTGTCTCACCTGTGACTCCCCTGTCTCACCTGTGACTCCCCTGTCTCACCTGTGACTCCCCTGTCTCACCTGTGACTTTCCTGTCTCACCTGTGACTCCCCTGTCTCACCTGTGACTCCCCTGTCTCACCTGTGACTCCCCTGTCTCACCTGTGACTCCCCTGTCTCACCTGTGACTCCCCTGTCTCAGCTGTGACTCCCCTGTCTCAGCTGTGACTCCTCTGTCTCACCTGTGACTCCCCTATCTCAGCTGTGACTTCCCTGTTTCACCTTTGACATTTTCCCTTAATTTGACTTTATTCAGTGACTACACTGAGTGTGATGTCATGTACACTGTTTGAAAAAACGGGACAGCAATCTTTGCACATCTTTATGACCGGCTGTCCCATTTTTTTGCGACACAGTGTACAGGCAATGTAACTCAGACAGAAAAATTTCGTTGCAAATAAGAATAATAAAAAACAGCACCCGATTGGCGTGTGCATAATAAGAATAATAACAGGCATATAGTCTCTCGTTTTCCTGCAAAAAGTACCCTTTATTACTCTATAATATGTGCCCGAATATTATCTGAGTGCCTCTCCAGAGTCCAGGAGATGCACATGAGCGCTGACTCTACCCTAGAAGCCCAAATTGAGCTACTGAACTCTGAGCTTTAATGTTAAAATTATCTAAGGTTTAAATGCAGCATGGGCCAGCGGTGCAAATTCCTCATGCAAGTTTATTCTTATACGATCTGAATGATTAATGTCAGCGGACTAATTATTCGCTGCAATTCTTTCATTACTAAATATAAGAATAGTTTCTATACTATACTACTTAGACTACAGCTACAAGTAACGCGTGCTGCACAGGATGTCAGTTCAATGACTTCGAATTCGTCAAAAGTGAGTTCAAAGCCGGTGCAGGAGGTGCTGCTGCTTACGCTGCAGGCGCCCTACCGGCGAGGACAAGCGCGAACTCGGCGTTTCGTCGATTGCCTGCTGGCTGACGCCGGCGCTCCCGATTCTGCCGGCGGCGCGGCCTTTGTTCGCGGCCAGGCCCTGAGGCGCGCCCTGTGACGCTGCTTTCAACATCTTGACAGCGTACTTTGTTGTTGTTGTTGTTGAGTTCAAAATCATCTGTGCATACAAAATTATACGCTCGTATAAAGCGCTTAAGGGAAAGAGAATGCGTGTCTTAATGCCATTTTTTAGAAAGTGACTTCAAATTTCAGGATGCGATTTGAAGGGTCAGGATGCACTTTTTTAGTCCCAAATTTTGGCCTAAAATTTTTTTAGTCCTAAATAAATTGCGAAAAAATATAAACTAATCTGTGAAACAAAATCGCATCCTATACGTCACATTTCAGGATGCGATTCAGAGTCAGGCTGATATAGCATCCCTATCGCACAAAAACCCAGATTCCAAACTTGGTGGACAAATGTGCTGGGGATAAGCAGTAGGTGTATACCATGTATGCATACAGAAAGTTCCCGAGTACTTTACGAGTATAAACTGACCAATCGCACGTGGGCAATAACTCTCGCAAGGCGCTGACTAGCATAAAGCACACCTAAAGCCTAAGTTTGTCCTTTTTGGATCAGCGGGTAAAAGTCGAAGCTTGTTAAAATATACGCTCGTACATATACGTACAGTACATAGCCAACGGGCAGAGCTAAGTAGCTCGTACTTTCACACCATCAATAATGGGATCGCCAGGAGTGACGACGCTTGCACCTGGCAACTTGGGTTGTTAAGCCGAAAACCTCCCAGAAATGACAATTCAATTGTGAACTTTTCATAGCAATAAAAGGCAAAGATCTAGAAATAATTCTTAAACTCTGCGTTACCTCAACTTTTGACTATCCCAAAGTAACAATCCTCCAAATTTAATTTAACGTCAGGGTTTTTTCATCATAATCGTGGTGCCATTGTGGCACTTCGGCACTTGGAAATCAGGATCATCATTTGATTTTTGGCTTCAAGTTCCTAAGTCTTAGTTGGATGGATTGATGGATTCGACTCAAAACTCATTGCGTCCTTGGTCGTAACTTATAATTTTCAATATTTTTAGGCACCATAAAAGCCATGGTGCTAGTTTGGCGCTGTGGGTCTAAATTCAGTGTGGTGAAAAATTCATTGGAAAAAACATTGGGCCGTATGAAGAAAAAAGAATTTCTTTTCTCGCGAGATGTCCAAGATTTTCTTTCTTTGACAAGAATGGAGTTCAAGACTTACCTTAATGAAATTGTATACAATTTGTAATCACAGAGCTGGGTTTATGTTTTGTGCTATAGGGATGCTATAGCATCTTGAATTTGGGAATTGCACCCTGAAATTTGATATAGGATGCGATTTTGCATCCTGGTTTTTAATTTTTATGGGACTTTAATGGGACTCTTAAAGAAGACTTTAAAAAAATTGCATCCCAAACCCTGAAATCGTATCCGAAAATTAAGAAAATGATACGATTTTGCATCCTGTGCCCAGCAAAAAAATAAACCCTGCACAGAAGGAAAGTTTCTTTCGCAAAATTTCTGGGTTTATTTTTTGTGCAATAAGGATGCTATAGCATTTTCAGAATTGCATCCTGATTTTTTTAATTCTTCACAATTAAAGACCTCTTAAATGGGACTTTAAAAAATTTGCATCGCAAACCCTGAAATCGCATCCTAAAATTAAGAATATGATGCAATTTTGCATCCTGTACTATCCAAAAAATAAACCCAGCAAGATTGGCTCGTTTTTAATTCGTACGACTATTCCGTTATTCAGGCAAGCAGGGTTGCGCACTGGGTTTATTTTTTGTGCGATAGGGATGCTATAGCATCTTGACTTTTAGAATCGCATCCTGAAATTCAATATAGGATGCGATTTTGCATCTTGATTTTTTTAATATTCACAATAAAGGACCTCTTAAATGGGACTTTTAAGGAAATTGTATCACAAACCCTGAAATCGCATCCTAAAATTAATAACATGCGATTTTGCATCCTGTGCCTATCCAAAAAAATAAACCCAGGTTGCGCAAATTCATCGAGTGAACTTTTTTCGAAATAGCAGATTTCCCATTTGATATTTAAAAATTAGCAAGGGGCTTGGCAATTATTCAAGTTTGAAGATTAATAGTTGTTTGCAGGAGCAAGGATGCGTCAATTTATCACAAGTGCAGCCCTTTGGCTTTAATTCACTGATAATATGGAATGGACATGTATGTCATGTACAATGATCTAATATTTAATAAGAGGACCTTCTTTGCTTTTATTTATGCATAGCATTTTATTATAAGAGGATTCATCGCCGTTAAATGCAAAGTTAATTTTTTGGTAAATTAAGCACAAGTTCCCCTTACAGGTAATTCCCAAGTGATATTTGCAGTTGCTGAGTTGCCCTTCAGATAACAAGATCATTTAAATGTGGTGGCCCTGAAAAGGGCCGTTTTAGCGTTCAAATTATTCTGTTCAGAATTAGACTATCAGCGATGATAACTGAATGCGTTTACTTCGCTGCCTTTTTGGCCGGGGCCTTCTTCGCTGCCGGCTTTTTGGCTGCCTTCGGCTTGGCGGGGCTTTTCGCCTTCGCGGCTTTCGGCTTCGCCGGAGTCTTCGGCTTAGCGGGCTTGGCAGCCTTAGCTGGAGCCGGGGCAGGCGCTGGTGCAGCCGGAGCTGGCGCCGGCTTAGCAGCCGCTTTAGTAGCCTTGGGCTTCTTGGGCGACTTTGGCTTGGCAGCAGCCTTCTTGGCAGAAGCGGGCTTTTTGGCCTTCGGCTTCTTGGCGGCCGGCGACTTAGGAGCCTTCGGTGACTTTGGCTTCTTAGCAGCGGGCTTGGCCTTCGGCGTCTTTGGCTTGTCAGCGTCATCCTTTGTGCTGGCCAGCTTGAAGCTACCGGAAGCGCCATGGCCCTTGTTACCCACGCGGACCAACACGCCCTTGTCGGAAGCGCTCTTCACCGCCTTACGGATAAAAGGGGCCAACTTGTTGATGTCAACTTTGTAGTTGGCGGCGATGTACTTCTTGATGGTGGCCAAGGAAGTACCCTTGCGGTCCTTGCTGGCTTGGATGGCAGCCTTAATCATTTGCAAAGTTGGCGGGTGCGCAGCCGGGGCTTTGGGCTTTGCCGGCTTCTTAGCCTTGGCCTTCGGCCCAGCCTTTGCGGCGGGTGCGGCAGGGGCGGGGTCAGACATTTCCTACAAGCAAACGTTCGACTAGGGAAACAGAAAGATGCAGATATGGCAATGATTGCTAGAGTTTAACGGGCTATATAATAAAAACTGGACCTCTTCAAAATAAAACTGGACCTCTTCGAAGGTATCAGACAAATTTTGCGCGACAAAGTTAGAATTTGCCCTGCGCCCTAAACTATTTTAAGTAGAACCTTGAAACTACGGTTGAAATTTTTCTTTAAGCGTTTTCCCATTTTTCAGTGTCTTGCTTGTCTTACATTACTGCTTTGGTTGATTTATCATTCCGTCTATTTGCTGGTTTGGTTAATTCCAGAATTATTTGTAATCCGCAAATTCATATTTGATTTTACCTTCTTGGAGTTCATAGAAAATTTTTGGACTATATTAGGCATTGGCCATAAAAGCAATGCAAAGGCATTGGTTGATGACGGGGAAATTCAATCGAATCAAATTCATATGAAAAAATGGGCAATCTGAATAGAATACTGAATTTCAAATATTCTGCCTTGCCTTTTGATTACGCCATTAAGCCTATATCTATATGGTGTAAACTACATTTACGTACCTTTTCAACCTCAACTAATTGATTTTGGCAAAATTTGTTTATACGCTGTCCAGTCTATCGCTTCTAAATTATTTAAAACGGCCCATTTTAGGGCATGTCCTAATCTAGGTCTTATATTTTTTATTCCTATGCAAAAAATGTTTGAATTAAAAAGAGGCAATTTGTTACGGTGACTCGCATTGCAATGTGGGTGTAAATATGGCTACGGTGACGCGTCAGCCATTTTCTTCTTTATTGCTCTTGCTTTCTTCTTTCGCGTTGGGCCTCGCCTATAATTCGTCTTATAAAGTACACATCTAACATTTAAGTGTACAGAGAGAGCAAAAGAAAACACAAAAGGTGAGCTCCATGGTTAGAGAATAGTCTGACAATCTGCAGCAGGGCAGCTTGGGTTGAGATGGTTGGCAATGGCAACATTAAGGCAACCCCTGCGCCCATTGCGCTTCATGGCGCATAAAATAGGCAAGGCCGAGTGCAGCGGGTGCAGCTTGGTTTTTTTTATCAAATTAATAGCAAAAAGCGCGCGGATTACAAAATTCAAATTTTCTGCAAAAAACTGCCAAATCCAATGAAGTTGTCAAGCGGAGCAGAGATTCTGGTATTAGCCTGCTGCCTGCTGCTGCTCGCGGAGCCGGGTGAGTCCGCAGCCTTTCCAAATTTATCACCCAAGCTAGCTGTCAGTGTCCGACCTGATTACCCCAGCTGCCTGTGTCTGACCTGATTACCCCAGCTGTCAGTGTCCGACCTGATTACCCCAGCTGCCTGTGTCCGACCTGATTACCCCAGCTGCCTGAGTCCGACCTGATTACCCCAGCTGCCTGTGTCCGACCTGATTACCCCAGCTGCCTGTGTCCGACCTGATTACCCCAGCTGCCTGTGTCCGACCTGATTACCCCAGCTGCCTGTGTCTGACCTGATTACCCCAGCTGTCAGTGTCCGACCTGATTACCCTAGCTGTCAGTGCCCGACCTGATTACCCCAGCTGCCTGTGTCCGACCTGATTACCCCAGCTGCCTGTGTCCGACCTGATTACCCCAGCTGCCTGAGTCCGACCTGATTACCCCAGCTGCCTGTGTCCGACCTGATTACCCCAGCTGCCTGTGTCCGACCTGATTACCCCAGCTGCCTGTGTCTGACCTGATTACCCTAGCTGTCAGTGCCCGACCTGATTACCCTAGCTGTCAGTGCCCGACCTGATTACCCTAGCTGTCAGTGCCCGACCTGATTACCCTAGCTGTCAGTGTCCGACCTGATTACCCTAGCTGTCAGTGTCTGATCCATACATGAGGCTCCGGCATGCACTTTATCTTGTACGAGCGTACTAAATGTGATCTGAAACTCCTGTCAATCTAATTTACGCATATAACAAAATTTGTCTAAATACTAAAAAAATGATATGAAGTTCCATATGTTATAAGCTGTCAGTGCTGAAAGTAATTTTCATTCAATGGTTGCAGCACTCGCTGCTAGAGGCTCCAGCGGCAGCCGAAGCAGTAGCAGCAGCCGCAGCAGCAGCCGCAGCAGCAGCCGGAGCAGCAGCAGCAGCCGATCCTACTCAAGGTCCAGGGGTGGAACAAGCTATTCGAGAATGTCCACTTTTGTGATGTCATACACGTATGTGGAATGGCTTCTGATAATTGATTAACATTACATTTCTTTTCTAAGGGCTTCAAAGGCATGAATTTTTGCTGCTATGGGTTTTTAGGCCTCGGCCTGAGTCCGGTTTTGAGTAAAAACTAAAAAACACACCAATGGACCAAGTTTTCAAGTTTATCCTCGCCAACCGCACTCTCAGGTGGTCGGTGAAGTACCGGGCTTACTGGTCGGGCTATTACCTCAGCACGGTGTACTGGCGCAGGTCGCACTCCGACCTGGAAAGCAACACGCCAATTTGCTTCAACATCGAGGACCCGCTGCCCAGCGAGTACAACAGCTCGGTGCAGGTGCCGTGGATCTACAAGAATCGAACCGCCTACGGCTTGTTCATCTGCCCGATTGATGGCAACGAGCACAAAGTCTATTGCTGCGGCGATGACGCCGCTGAGTACTGCTGCGGATTCTGGGACGAGTGAGCGGCTCTCCAATTTTTTCTTGAAATAAAATCAAACGCTGATGTCACAGCGGAGAAATCTAATTTTCCATTAGAGTTGATATCAAGGGCTTAAGAGCCTAATGAAAATTGAATGTTTGATTACGTAACAATCAAAACCTGCGGACAAAATCCGCTTCCAGTGCTGGCCGAGCCGCCGGTGTCGCCATTGGAATCGCGTTCGGCGCGGCTGTCCTGGTGCTCATCCTGTTCATCTTCTACAAATGCGTCAAGGGCGCGTGTGGCGGGTGAGTCGCTTGAAATGGTGGATAGGGGAGCTGCCGGTTCACGCAGCTCGGTTCACGACTGGGAACCAAAAGATTTTTTACCCAGTCACATCGATTTTTAGATATTCCTTCGATTGCTGGATTGTCAGTCTGTCACGCTGCAGATTGTCAGTCTGTCATGCTCAGATTGTCAGTCTGTCACACTGCAGATTGTCAGTCTGTCATGCTGCAGATTGTCAGTCTGTCACGCTGCAGATTGTCAGTCTGTCACACTGCAGATTGTCAGTCTGTCATGCTGCAGATTGTCAGTCTGTCACGCTGCAGATTGTCAGTCTGTCATGCTGCAGATTGTCAGTCTAGTACGCTGTTGATATGCATAGCTTTTCTCTCTCTTTAAGATTGTCAATTCGTACAAAGACGTTGGCAGGTGGCAAGGGGACTGTAATGGCTAGTGAAGGTTATGGGCGCCCTCACAGATGCAGCCTCGCAGTCGGAAATCCAGTTAGTCGAGCAGTAACCATCAATAATAAATCCAGTAGATTCTGCAGATTGCCTGCAGTCAGCCACACTGTAGACAATATCTGTCAAAATCATCAAAAGCAAATGACTTTTTTGGCTCCAATCACTTAGTAACCTTTCCCTGAGGTGCAGCGTAGATTCAAAATTACTATTGAAAATTGCAGATCCACTTCCGTGTCCAACGCAAGTCCAACGCCAGTCCAGCGTCCAGTGTCGGCAATCGTCAAAGAGGCACCTCCGCCTTACCCGGAGCCCGGTTTCAGCAATTACTACAACCCCGAATTCGAGCGGCAGGGCGATGCGCCCCAGTTGGTGCACGCGGACCCGTCCCAGAGACCGCCGCCGAGCTATAATGAAGCTGCCGCTAATATGTAGCGCAACAAAGACTAACTCGAGCTGTCTTAACATTCGAGCAGGAGTTACTGCACCATCACCGGGTTCAGACTCTATAGGCCAGCGCCGTGAAATCTTGATTGTAATTTTTTGTACTCGTATAAATAGATAGATAGGTTCGATCACGATAGTTATTCTATATTCAGGCGTTTTATGTAATGTGAAAGATTTTTCTGACTAAAAGAAATAAAATTTTAAAAGGGTACTTTTTACTCAGGGTTTGAAAAACTATTAAAGATTCTGCTTTTGCGTTTCAAAAAACAAAAGGTCTTATTTATTTAATTCAGCGTCTGAAATTGCGGATCACGGAAAATGGCATGCGACGTTACGTATGAATTCTCAATGTGATTCTCTGCTCTTCCTCCCCTGTGATTCTCTGCTCTTCCTCCCCTGTGATTCTCTGCTCTTCCTCCCCTGTGATTCTCTGCTCTTCCTCCCCTGTGATTCTCTGCTCTTCCTCCCCTGTGATTCTCTGCTCTTCCTCCCCTGTGATTCTCTGCTCTTCCTCCCCTGTGATTCTCTGCTCTTCCTCCCCTGTGATTCTCTGCTCTTCCTCCCCTGTGATTCTCTGCTCTTCCTCCCCTGTGATTCTCTGCTCTTCCTCCCCTGTGATTCTCTGCTCTTCCTCCCCTGTGATTCTCTGCTCTTCCTCCCCTGTGATTCTCTGCTCTTCCTCCCCTGTGATTCTCTGCTCTTCCTCCCCTGTGATTCTCTGCTCTTCCTCCCCTGTGATTCTCTGCTCTTCCTCCCCTGTGATTCTCTGCTCTTCCTCCCCTGTGATTCTCTGCTCTTCCTCCCCTGTGATTCTCTGCTCTTCCTCCCCTGTGATTCTCTGCTCTTCCTCCCCTGTGATTCTCTGCTCTTCCTCCCCTGTGATTCTCTGCTCTTCCTCCCCTGTGATTCTCTGCTCTTCCTCCCCTGTGATTCTCTGCTCTTCCTCCCCTGTGATTCTCTGCTCTTCCTCCCTTGTGATTCTCTGGTCTTCCTCCCCTCTGATTCTCTGGTCTACCTCCCCTGTGATTCTCTGGTTTTCCTCCCATGTGATTCTCTGGTCTCCCTCCTCTGTGATTCTCTGGTCTTCCTCCCCTCTGATTATCTGGTCTACCTCCCCTGTGATTCTCTGGTTTTCCTCCCATGTGATTCTCTGGTTTTCCTCCCATGTGATTCTCTGGTCTCCTTCCCCTGTGATTCTCTGGTCTCCCTTCCCTGTGATTCTCTGCTCTTCCTCCCCTGTGATTCTCTGGTCTCCCTTCCCTGTGATTCTCTGCTCTTCCTCCCCTGTGATTCTCTGGTCTCCCTCCTCTGTGATTCTCTGGTCTTTTTCCCGTGTGATTCTCTAGTCACCCTCCCCAGTAATTATTCTCTAGTCTGCTTACCTTTCTATTGAAAATTAGAAAGGTTGCTCTGACCAAGGCGTATAATTTCGGGCTAAAACGGCCCTTTTTAGGGATTGTGCGAAGTATTGCTTTGTACTGGTTTCTCCTGGCTGAAAATTTATAGAATTAGTGAAACAAAGCGATGAGCAAATGGAGTAGTTCAGTTCTATAAATTGTGTACTCGTTGCATCAGCCATTTAATTTCAACCGTATTTAGTTGCTGGCCAAACGCTTTATTATTTTTAGCTATATTTTCGACCAACCCACAGCGCAGCGAACAACAAAATGCTGTACTGACGAGAAATGCAAAAAGAAAAAAGATTGGCTTTAATAGAATAGTTACTGCAGCAAGCAATAGGAGCGCAGCCGTGAGCCTCACCTACCCAACTTCTTAGCTAACATTAACATCTGCGCGAGAAAAAAACTGGATTTTAGGTCGAGACGGAACCTGCTAAAAACAGCCGCGAGTCTGTGCTGTGTAAAATAGCCAATATTTTCACCATATTTGTTTCTTTGACAGTGAATATTTTGTCAAAACTGATAGTTCAACTAAATGAAGCTGACCAACGGCGCCAAGCTACTGACTTGGTTATTATTAATAATAATTAATTAAGTCCTCGCTGCTAGAGGAGGCTCAAGCAACAGTTGGAGCCGGAGCAGCAACCGGAGCAGCAGCCGGAGCGTCAGCCGCAGCCGATCATCCTATTCGACGTCGCGGCGCGCCTTCAGCTATTCGCGAATGTCAAATTTTGTGATAGCGGAATTCGCGTACGAACCCGATTTAATTGCTTTTTACTACACTATTTTATTATTTAATTAAGTGGAATAAATTTTCATACGCTCTCAAGTTTTATAGCTTGAAAATATAGCTCTGAAATCAATTAATCCGTGGAACTGCTGCCAGGTGGTCGGTGAAGTACCGGGCGCTCCAGTCGGGCTATTACCTCAGCTCGGTGAGCTGGCGCAGGCTGCACTCTAGTCTTGAGTACGGGACCACAATTTGCTTCAACATTGAGAACCCGCTGCCCGGCGAGTACAACAGCTCGGTGCAGGTGCCGTGGATCTACAAGAATCGAACCGCCTACGGCTTGTTCATCTGCCCGATCGATGGCAGAGAGGACAAGACCTACTGCTGCGGCAGCGACGGGGCCGAGTACTGCTGCAGCTTCGGGGACGAGTGAGTTCCTAGAATGTTGCCAGGCGAGTTGCTATGCAGCCTCTGTGCGCTGCCGAGTGACTGAGGAATTCCAAGTGAAAGATCTGGGGCCGAATTTTCAATTCAACAATTCGATAATCTCTACTTTGAGCCGATAAAATTTGTATTTAAAGTGGCACAAAAGATGTTATACACATCGATTTCAGCATCGGAAGACTCGCTGGCATAAGCATTGGCCTCCCGTTCAGCGTCTGCGTTCTTTTGAGTTGCGTCTTCTACAAGTGCCTTAAGAAAGCCGCCGCGAGGTAAGCCACCGCGCTGCAGTCCTGCAGTCTACCAGCAAGTATGAGCGCGTTTTTGCTTCAGTGTGATGGCTAATCGGCCCATCAGGATTCGTTGAGTCACTGAGGATTCAGACACTTATTGTCACTCTATCATGACTATTTTTTTTCTATTATCATTAAAAAATATCACTCTATCACTAAGTATTAGCACTATATCACTAGGGATGATCACTCGATCACCAATGATAGTCACTCCATCACCAAGGATAGTCACTCCATCACCACGGATAGTCACTCTATCACCAAGGATAGTCACTCCATCACCAAGGATAGTCACTCCATCACCAAGGATAGTCACTCCATCACCAAGGATAGTCACTCCATCACCAAGGATAGTCACTCCATCACCAAGGATAGTCACTCCATCATCAAGGATAGTCACTCCATCACCAAGGATAGTCACTCCATCGCAAGCACGACCCAATGCACAGTATCCTTGGGCAAGCCCAGTTTCGGAAAGCGTCAGTCGCAGCAGTCACCACGCAAAGAACCGTTTGAATTGCCAGATTGAGTTCCGCCCAGCCTGAGTCCGGCATGGAGCCACCCCCGCCCTACCCGGAGCCGGGCTACCCCCCGTTCGAGCTGCAGGAGCGCGCGCCAGACACCGGCCAGAGACCAGCGACCCTGCTGCCAAGCTACGGGGCCAGTGGTCCCACTCTGTGGTACTAAAATTTTTCGGGCTTTAAAATTTTTTGGGCCATGTTAACTACTCGTATGCGAAAAAATAATAAATCAAACTTTTTATTATACAACTATCAAGTATCAATGAATGGACCACAGATCCTAAAACACACTAGGATGCCATGCATTCAAAGATGTGCTGCGCATTCAGGTGCCCTGATGCGTACCCTATCGAACATCATCGTTTCATGCAATTGCACAAATTTCCACTTACTGACGCGACTGCTTCAAACTAGTTGAAAGGTTGAACCTTTTTGGAGTGATAAATGTATCAATAGCTTCACATTAATTCGTTTTTCCACTAGTTTCATTTTTGTAACTGTACGAGCAATCAAATTCGATACTCTATCTGTTTTTGTTAATCTCTCTTATCCTTGTGGAAACTACGAGTATTTGTTCTTTTTGTTATATATTAACAGGTGTCACTTTGATTTGAGTTCATTCGGCCCATGGACTTCTATATTTAGCACCTAAATGCTAAATATAGAAGTCCATGATTCTGCCTTTCGGTGTTATTACAGTATAACATATTTTAACTTTGACTTAAGAGTTCCTTCTTCAATTTGAGACATAGACACAATTTTTTTTCCACCGAGCGAAAAAGTTTTGCAGCAAAACCAACATTCTATGCGTGGAGTCAAGCGAAATAAAAGTGACCACTTTTTGCATTGAGTTGGCAAATCTAGTGTTTTTAGGATCTGTGGAATGGACTAAATTTTCAAAAAAACAAAATCAATATAATATCTTATAAGACCTATATATACGAGTATACATTCATGGCAAAAGTACAATCTCAAATTGCTATTCTATCTCATCAAGTTTTATTTACTAATTAGAAGTGTCTGAATTTTACCGAAACATGAATGGACATGCAAGAAAAGGACCAAAATTACGACAAAATCTTTCGTTTTTGGCCCGAATTTTCATGTTATCAAAATTCGGGCCACGCCCCAGAAATCGGGCTTTCGGGCCACGGTGGGACCACTGTCCACTGGATGCCGCAGCCACTACGAGTACTTAGCTGGCATAGAGTTCATCGCCAATTAATCAGTGTAACAAAGACTCGCAACAAAGACTCTGTTTAGCAAGTAGCAAAGTTGAATGATAACGCACACATAAAAAACATTAATTGAGCGGCGAAATGGAATAGAGAAGCCGTGCGGGCAACTCGGCCTGTATTTGTGTTTATTTAAATCGGCATAAAAAGCTGCAGAGATTTGCAATGTAAGAAAACACGCGTCAAACTACTTAATGAAGGCCAAATGAGTAGCATAATGCAGACAAATAGCTCGCGATAGCAGAAGGAAAGGGCTGACAAAAACGCAGTTCCCTTCTGTACGCAACTGGGCCCGCAATCCCTGAAGCTTTTTTAGATCAGGTTTACAAAACTTGATTCCCACGTTTTCAGTGCTAATAGCGCTAAATAGAGAACGGCACATCTTATTAGTTTGAGAAGAAAAATTCGCTTTAATATTATAACCGCTCCGCAAAATGACAGTAAACTCACGGAAATCTTACTGGCGAGCCATGATAGCCTAAATCTCGTGAATCAATCCCTACTGTGGTCTCCCTGTAAATCTCATACTTTTCATTGAGTTTCATGGGAAATGTTACCATCTGATTTGGGCTCACTGGAATCTCCCATTCTGATTTAGTCTCACGGGAAATCCCACCATCTGATTGGGTCTCAGGGGAAATCTCACCATCTGATTGGGTCTCAGGGGAAGTCTCACCATCTGATTGGGTCTCAGGGGAAGTCTCACCATCTGATTGGGTCTCAGGGGAAGTCTCACCATCTGATTGGGTCTCAGGGGAAATCTCACCATCTGATTGGGTCTCAGAGGAAATCTCACTATCTGATTGGGTCTTAGAGGAAATCTCACCATCTAATTGGGTCTCACGGAAAATCTCACTATCTAATCGGGTCCCACGGGGAAAGCCCGCCCTTTCCATAGGGAAACTCACGCCAAAGATGCGCACTGCTAAGAGTTCAGTTCTGCATGAATTTCTCGCTGTGCTCGGCCAGCACCTTGGCGGAGGTCTTGGCGTCGAAGAAGAGCTCGGCAACCTCGTCAATCTCGTCAGCCGTCATCTGCTCGCTGCCGTTAGTCCTGGCCATGATGGCGCACGGGGTCAGCAGCTGGACGGCGTAGCGCAGCGTCGTTCTCGCCCCGATGTCGGCCAGGCGGGCCAGGCAGGCGTCGCTGACGGAGATGCCCTCCGTGGCGGCGCGGATGCGCACGATGGCGGCCATCTCCTCCCGGTTGTACGGCAGCGTCCGGATGATCAGCGTGCGGTCCAGCAGGTCCAGCGGGATGCCGTGCGGCGCAACGACGTCGTCGGTGCCGCGGATGGTGCAGCGGCCGCGGTTGGTGGCGAAGATCACGATGGGAGCGATGGTGGACTCCAGCGCCTTGTGCAGGTAGGTGAAGCACTCCAGGTCCAGCATGTGGATCTCGTCTATGAATAGCACGCCCGGCACCAGCTCCGCGATGCCCTGGTCGATGTACCTGTTCACCACCTGCGGCGACGGGCAGGGGAACTTTGACCTCTCTACTATCTCCCTAAGATCTCTCTTCCATCTCCCTAAGATCTCTCTCCCATCTCCCTAAGATCTCTCTCCCATCTCCCTAAGATCTCTCAACCATCTCCCTAAGATCTCTCTCCCATCTCCCTAAGATCTCTCTCCCATCTCCCTAAGATCTCTCAACCATCTCCCTAAGATCTCTCTCCCACCCCCTAAGATCTCTCTCTCATCTCCCTGAGATTTTTCCCATCTCCCTAAGATTTTTCTCTCATCTCCCTAAGATCTCTCTCCCATCATCATAAGGCCACCCCTACAGTTCTTCCATCGCCCCCGACCGGCAAAGAAGCGCCCACCTTGTTGATCTCCTTGCGCAGCTTGTCGGTGATCTCGGTCTTCTTCGGCTTCATCAGCTGGCCCATCATGGACATGATGTCCTGACCGCCCTGCGGCCTAGCATTAGCCACGTCCAGATCGTGCAGGGTGACGTCCTGCACCACCTCCTTTTTCTTGTGCACCTCGCCCTTGGGCAGAGGCACGTACTCCTCGGCCTCCAGGTCGTACTCCGTGGCGTAGGCGTCGCTGCGGCCCTGGCGCTTCACGGCGCCGCTATTGGCCTCGATGTAGATGACGTCGCCGGGCTCGACCTTCTCCTTCTGCAGGCTCTCGTAGATGCTGGGGTCCAGCTTCAGCTGCTTGGAGCCTTTGGCCGTCTTCAGCCCGATCACCACGTGGCTGACCGTCTTGCCGTAGCCGCCAAGCGGATTTTCCGTCTCAACCGGCGTCAGCTCCGTCACCTCGCCTTCGTACACCTGCGGCGTTGGGTCGGGTTATTGCGGCTTGCGCCCTGCGATAATCTCCTCTCCCTCCTCCCAATCAAACCCTCTCATCCCAATCTGATCCCCTCCTCCCAATCTGATCCCCTCCTCCCAATCTGATCCCCTGCTCCCAATCTGATCCCCTCCTCCCAATCTGATCCCCTGCTCCCAATCTGATCCCCTGCTCCCAATCTGATCCCCTGCTCCCAATCTGATCCCCTGCTCCCAATCTGATCCCCTCCTCCCAATCTGATCCCCTGCTCCCAATCTGATCCCCTGCTCCCAATCTGATCCCCTGCTCCCAATCTGATCCCCTCCTCCCAATCTGATCCCCTCCTCCCAATCTGATCCCCTGCTCCCAATCTGATCCCCTGCTCCCAATCTGATCCCCTCCTCCCAATCTGATCCCCTCCTCCCAATCTGATCCCCTCCTCCCAATCTGATCCCCTGCTCCCAATCTGATCCCCTGCTCCCAATCTGATCCCCTCCTCCCAATCTGATCCCCTCCTCCCAATCTGATCCCCTCCTCCCAATCTGATCCCCTGCTCCCAATCTGATCCCCTCCTCCCAATCTGATCCCCTGCTCCCAATCTGATCCCCTCCTCCCAATCTGATCCCCTGCTCCCAATCTGATCCCCTGCTCCCAATCTGATCCCCTCCTCCCAATCTGATCCCCTCCTCCCAATCTGATCCCCTCCTCCCAATCTGATCCCCTGCTCCCAATCTGATCCCCTCCTCCCAATCTGATCCCCTGCTCCCAATCTGATCCCCTCCTCCCAATCTGATCCCCTGCTCCCAATCTGATCCCCTCCTCCCAATCTGATCCCCTCCTCCCAATCTGATCCCCTGCTCCCAATCTGATCCCCTCCTCCCAATCTGATCCCCTGCTCCCAATCTGATCCCCTCCTCCCAATCTGATCCCCTGCTCCCAATCTGATCCCCTCCTCCCAATCTGATCCCCTCCTCCCAATCTGATCCCCTGCTCCCAATCTGATCCCCTCCTCCCAATCTGATCCCCTGCTCCCAATCTGATCCCCTCCTCCCAATCTGATCCCCTGCTCCCAATCTGATCCCCTCCTCCCAATCTGATCCCCTCCTCCCAATCTGATCACCTCCTCCCAATCTGATCACCTCCTCCCAATCTCTTGTCCCCAAATGAAGCCTCAGCTCACCTCCTTGACCTCCTTGATTCTGAGCCCGATGGCCCGGCGGAAATTCTCCATGAGCACCTCGGTCTTCTTGATCTCCGAAGAATAGACCTCGCTGCCAACCATCGGGCAGAACGGCACCTTGCTGCCGAGCTCCTGGGCGATGGCCAGGGCGATGGCTGTCTTGCCAGTGGCCGGCGGCCCGGCCAGCAGGACGGCGCGACCGGACATCTTCTTGGAGCGAATCATGTCCACCACGACGCCGGCTGCCTGCACGGGATTGGAAGTTGGGATATTTTTAGATTCAGGCAGACAGGAATCGTTTTTGTACTTCAATGATAAAAATCCTACACTTGAGATCTGTCTGCTTGGGTTGCATATTAAAAAAAGCTAAAACGCCCCCTTTTATGAGCATTAAAACAGCTGGCGAAGACTCACCTCTCTGGCCAGCTCTTGTCCAACTAGGCCCGCCGCGCTCTGCTTAGCAAAGCCAGCTTCATCGAGCCCCAGACCCTTCACGTGACTGTGCGTGGCAATGCGCTGGGTTTTGGTTGTACTTTTAACTTCTTCAATCTTCATAGCTGTGCCTGGCTAGCTGGCTGCAATAAGAGAAGCAAAAGAAGGTAAATCATTGCTTTCTTGTAGCATACAGAATTAAAAGTCAACTTTCTTTCCATCTTAAGTACTATTTATGATGCATTCTAAAGATATTTGTAGAGCATAAAATAAATAAAATAATAAATTTAGACACCCGACCTTTCGATCAGATGTACAGCCCAAGGCACAGCCGCGGCGCATCCGAGGGCTGTGTACAGCTTTCAGCCTGACAGGCTGGAGGGGCCGCAACACCCACCCTAAATTTACCCAGCTCAAATTGGTACCCAATCTCAGCTGGGTGGACTGAAGCAATGCGGGATTAAGTGCCTTGCTCAAGGGCACAAATTGTCTCCTAGGGCTGTGACTTGAACCCACAACCTTCCAGTCATGAGGCAGGCGCCCTAGCCACTAGGCTACAACTCCTTTTGTAGAGCATGTAGAGCATTTGTAGGGTTTTAGCCTATAAGATAAACTGGAATAGATAAAATGGATACCCTTGTGCCCTGCCTTAAGTTCAATGCAAACTTCAGACTTGCAAACTTGGCCTGCAAACTTCAATTCAAGTGGTAGACTAGGTTTTAGTGGATAGGATAGGTGGGTGGTAGGGTAGTCTTCCTCCTTTCTTCTCTTTGTTATTTAATTTGTTAGTCATGTGACCATGTGGTTAAAAAATTTTAACACTACTGTTTTCCAAAAAGGATATCAATTTTTTGGTGTTTAATATATAGGGTACTGGGTTATTGAGGTCCTAGAAGTTAAGTGAGTGGTTGATTATGATGTAATTGGCCAATATACTATAGTGGGGGTGTAGCCTAGTGGTTAGAGCATTGGACTCATGACTTGAAGGTTGGGGGTTCAATTCCCGACTCCACTGGTACAATTTGTGTCCTTTAGCAAGACACTTAACTCTGCATTGCTTCAGTTCACCCAGCTGTTAAATGGGTACCAGCATCAGCTGGGGTAATTGAAGGTGAATGTGGTGTCCCCCAGTCCATGAACTGAACAGCTGTACGCAGTCTTCAGAAGTGCTGCGCAATAGCTGCGGCTGTGCTATTGGCTGCACATCTGGCCCAATTGGGAGAGGTGTAATCAATTATTATTTATTTATTATTATACTATAGGAGGCCCATTGGTCAATAATAATATATGATGAAAAGTTCAAAAAAGGTATAACAATAATTTAGAATGGGATTCAAAAAGATTGCCACTATATTAATTTGACTTGGATATTTGAATATTATGTTGGTCTAGAAGTGAATACTATAATTAAAAATTTCTTGTTTTATTATGTGTTATCATGCCTATATTAACCTCTCATTATGTCAATATCTTATCTCTATGGATATTAAATTTCATTTAAAACATAGACTTTATACAAAAAAAGGTTGGAATTTTTTGCTTACCTTGCAAAAATGTTAAGTTTTGCTAAAACAAATAAAAATGACACTGTAAAATACTACATTAGATAAAGTTTCAAGTATTAGCTAGGCCTAGACCTAATAAGCCAAACAAATGAAATAGTATTGGCATAGCCCTAGGGGCCTATAAGTATGGCAATGGCACTAGCTATATACTGGATACAGTGGATAGTTATGTACTATATATACCACTACTACTTTATTTTTTCTAATATTTTAATATGCAATATAGATTTGTTTTAGGGCTGTTTTATGAATTTTTTAGCAAGATTAGGATTAGGATTTTCTGGTACTGACTAAAACACGTAATGGTGCGGCATGACGCTAATTAGGAATTTAGGCTAAAATAAAAGTTTTCAAAGCAAAAGCAGAGCAAAAATAAAGTTTACTAAGCCTTAGAAAATACTGCATCTAAATTTTAGCCTTAGCACTGCTCAAAGGCTCTAGTTCTTAGTGGCTACCGTCGCATTCACAATTCGCCAAACTTGGACAATTTCCGGCATAGGAAAAGTATGCAGTGACTCGGGGCAAAAAAATGCTGTACATAAATCTGTCTAATTTTAATTCTTAGGTTTTATTATAAGAATTTTTGCATAGTTTAAAACTTTCTATACAAACTCATGGTAGCAGTAATTTTTAATTTTGATTTTTTGTTTTAAATTGCAAAATAATTATATATATAAAGAGTTCTGTCGGCCATTTTTAATTCATGCCCCTTAGTTTCCTCCTCGCTCGTGGAGTAATTTTCTGTGTCAGCTGTTAAATCAATTGCCAACAGTTTAGCATACATAAAGTAAGTAAAAAAGTTTCTGGGTCCAACCAACTTTAACAACTGGCTGCTTAAAATAGTGTTTTTTGTATGAATAGGTTTATAGGCCTATAAAACTTGCATCTTCAGAAAATTTTTCTAGAAGTTCTAGCTAGACTTCTAAGTTCTAACCATCGCAAAATTCCTAAAACTTATTATTAGGCCTTACTCTTCAAACTTTTCTTGTAACAGGATGCAGATCTTTGTGAAGACGCTCACTGGCAAGACGATCACCCTCGAGGTCGAGCCCAGCGACACCATCGACAATGTGAAGGCTAAAATTCAGGACAAGGAGGGAATTCCACCAGACCAGCAGCGCCTCATCTTCGCTGGCAAACAGCTGGAGGATGGACGCACGCTGAGCGACTACAATATCCAGAAGGAGAGCACGCTTCACCTAGTACTGCGCCTCCGTGGTGGCATGCAAATCTTTGTGAAGACGCTCACCGGCAAGACGATCACCCTCGAGGTCGAGCCCAGCGACACCATCGACAATGTGAAGGCTAAAATTCAGGACAAGGAGGGAATTCCACCAGACCAGCAGCGCCTCATCTTCGCTGGCAAACAGCTGGAGGATGGACGCACGCTGAGCGACTACAATATCCAGAAGGAGAGCACGCTTCACCTAGTACTGCGCCTCCGTGGTGGCATGCAAATCTTTGTGAAGACGCTCACCGGCAAGACGATCACCCTCGAGGTCGAGCCCAGCGACACCATCGACAATGTGAAGGCTAAAATTCAGGACAAGGAGGGAATTCCACCAGACCAGCAGCGCCTCATCTTCGCTGGCAAACAGCTGGAGGATGGACGCACGCTGAGCGACTACAATATCCAGAAGGAGAGCACGCTGCACCTGGTGCTGCGCTTGCGTGGAGGAAATTAAGGGGCGAACAATGCGTCATGACTTTAACTAAATTTAATATTCATGTCAACTTTTAAACTGCATTGTATAACGTGGTTGCCACTTAGCTGTTAGAAGAATCAGGAAAATTGTAGAGTTTAAAAACTTGATTGTTTATTATGAATAAAATTGAGTAAAAAATTCTCGGTGACTACCAACTAAAGGATTTAGGATGTATCTAAAGATTCTAAGGCATGGGGGTTCCGACCGGTCTAGTGGCAGCCCGGTATGCAATGTGGTCGAATCGTTTTTCAAAACTCAAAAATTGTCTTTTTCAAACTCAAAATTATCGTTTTTAAAGCCTCGCCAATTTAACAGAACCAATGCGTGCCTATCGCTGTGCGGGGTCGCATTTGGAGCGTCATCGACCGCAAAAATTGTCCTTTTAAATCCAAAAATATACTTTTTAACTATAAAAAAACTTGTTTTTACTTAAAATTTCTTTGCAAGATTGATTCGAGACCTGCCACTCTAAGGTAAAGAAAATTAAGCAGTTTTATATGTATGGTTTTTAAATCTAAAGAATATCCTATGTGATTTGTATATAAGGGCGCTTTCAAACAGAAAGGGTTAACTAACATTTTTTGGCACTGAAGTTTAGGGCTTCTATGATAATGCGATTTGATTTTTTGACAATGTGAAAGGGGGATTGTGAAGTATCATGTTGATGGCAATAAGGCTTTGCGAAAGTTAAAGTTAGGAATTGTATTAGATTTTTAGGGATTGTGAAAATTAGGGTTTTGTGAAGCGACCCTCCGAATTTAAAATGATGCGATTGAAACAGGACAAAAGTTGTTATTAAATTTATTATTAAATATTAAAGTACGCGGATATCAGTAAGGTACACGTACATGTAGCTGGGAGCCTATGACATGCAGTAGATGCCTCCAGAGAGGATCGGCTATCCACATGTACGCTCGTAGCTGATCCTGTCAGCTGAGCCGATAAGGCCGATTTTTTAACGTGAGTTGCTACGTTTGCGACAGACAAGCGTACGTGCAATTTTTTTACGCTGTGCGAGCTCACTCCCTTAATCCTGTGGCTTAACAAGGGACAAATTATGGTAAGCTTAATACATGTAGATATAGTGTAGTTTTCAGCTGGTGACGCTTTCACAGCACTGTCAATCTTGGGAACGAGTCATCCCATGCGCCTCAAGTTCGGTTTTATAAGCAGCTCGCCCAGTCATTCAGTTAATCGTTAAAAAAGTTTCTACCAAAATCTTGTCAATTTGCAGGGTTATAAATTATAAACCCCTCTTGACTTTGAAGCCCCGTTCGCTCGCTGTCTGACACGCCTTCTATCAAAAATATTCTGGTAAGCCAATTTTTACCCGATTCAGTTCCAGATTGCTAAACATTAACATGTAATTACCTTTGCCCCTTTGAGGGCAGTTTTATTACAATCAGAGTTGTGCATTGATTCGAAATTCTAAAACTAAAAAAAACACAATAAACTGGCAGAGCGAAAATACTAAATGATGGAGCTGCGAACTCTCAACTCTGTCCTACTGCTATCAATCATGACGAGCAGCTGTCTGCTTGTTGCCGGCGCTCCCGGTAAAGCCCGCACGCCCTACGACCAGTCGGCCAACCAATACGTTGACAAGCTGATGGCCAACCTCGGCCCGCACCTGCGAGAGAACAACTTGGACCCGCTGCCCCTTCCCGACCAGGTGATCAGCTTCTCGGAGAAGATTTTGCTCATCACCGTTTATGGCAGCATCGGCCTCACCGACGGCCGCATCCACGGCCTGTCCAACTTGCACCGGTCCGGCGACTGTAGCGTTGAGGCGCATGGCACCAACCTGAACGTCAACGCCAAGGTGATTTGACAACCCGATTTAACAGGCCATTTCTGATCCACTCTGATGTTTAGGACTCACTCTGAACCCATCAACCAACTGCCCACCGGCAGATCGGTGTGAACAACCTGTGGGGCAGCTTTAAGGGCCACGCCCACTTCATGGGCATCGGCGTCAACGTCCAGGTCAGCCTGGCGGTGGACCACGTCAACATCGACGCCCGCATCGGGGCCGCCCTGGGCAGCAGCTCCAGCGCTGTGTTGGAGAGGTTCACAGTCTCCAACTTGCCCAACGTCACCTTCCGATTCAGCGGCCTCGGCCTGCTTGATTGGATCATCAACCCGGTGAGCCAGGCGCTGCTCGACATCCTGCGCGGCGTGCTGGTCAAGGTAGTGGAAGAGGTGGTTCGCATCCAAATCAACAACCTGCTGAAGAACGTCCCCCTGCCCCTGACGCAAGCCTGACCTGTCGGAGACCGCCAGATGCAACCGGGGCTGCATGATGGTGGCGCACTCGCTAAATAAAAATATATCGAATTGCCCGTGTTAAGCGTAAAGCTCAAAGCTTTGAGATCGGTATTAAAAAATTGCAAACAAAAACAGGACTCAGAATTGCAGGAACTTTTTATTTTGGTCCAAAGTCCAAAACATCCAAACTCCTTAGCTGCAAAGTGCACTTTATGTACTTTTGTAAATGACATGGTTTAAAGCAGATTAATTAATCGTAGGCTTACGAACTGTCCTGCAAGCTGCTATATCTGTTCCAATAGCTGTTCGAACTGTTATTTTAGCTATCGGACATGTTATACTAGCTATCACTGTATAACTGCTCTACTAGCTGCTCTGCCTGTTCTACTAGCTGCTCTACCTGTTCTACTAGCTGCTCTACCTGTTCTACTAGCTGCTCTGCCTGTTCTACTAGCTGCTCTACCTGTTCTACTAGCTGCCCTGCCTGTTCTACTAGCTATTCTGCCTGTTCTACTAGCTGCTCTACCTGTTCTACTAGCTGCTCTACCTGTTCTACTAGCTGCTCTGCCTGTTCTACTAGCTGCTCTACCTGTTCTACTAGCTATTCTGCCTGTTCTACTAGCTGCTCTACCTGTTCTACTAGCTGCTCTACCTGTTCTACTAGCTGCTCTACCTGTTCTACTAGCTGCTCTGCCTGTTCTACTAGCTATTCTGCCTGTTCTACTAGCTGCTCTGTCTGTTCTACTAGCTGCTCTGCCTGTTCAGTACAAAGTACAAACAAGAAAAATACAAACAAAAATTTAGCGCATAAACATTTCTGAGTCAGGTCAGACAGGTGATGCAAAACTAATAAAACAGAATTCACTGCTAAATATATATTTGTTCTCAAAGGGAGACCAAAGAGATACCGAATGAGAACTACTCGTATTTCACCAACAATGGCCCCTAGAAGAGAATTCAGCTGCTGGCAAAATTTCAGTGTAGTAAAGTAAAGTAAATAAATAAGGAACAATGGAATTTGCAATAGATAATGTGGCTTACAGTCGCACAAAAAAGCAGGCAGACGCACTAGACACAAGCAGCAGCGCATTTAAAATTCTGCATGGCACCAGAGCGTTAAACAAGTAGCGGAATGATAATGAATAGCAAGCAGATTTAAATATGCCGATGCGCAGTAACAGAGCAGAGTACAAAGAGCAGGCCCGTTTTGTACACAGGCTTAAGGACCTCAGGTTTGGCAAAGGCAGTATTAGATAGGACATTTTAAGGGTTAAAAAATTCCAAATTTCAATGGAGATAAAACAGTGCAAAGACCAAGACGCACCCAGGCAATTTCGGATTCGTGTTCATCGGCACCTCCTTCAGTCAAGCTGGTGGACGGGCAGCAGGCCGCCGGAGTGGGCGCTGTACAGGCCGACGTGCCGCAGCAGGCTGGGATAAGCCGCCAGATTGCGCCGGCCGGCCGCGCGCATCGCCTCGGCCACGTGCGGGCCGTCCCAGCAGGCCGACGCCAGCGGCGAGCTCGAGCTGTTCAACACCAGCAGGTGGCTGGCGGCCGAGCGCGGCATCAGCACGGCCGAGAAGGCGTCCGACAGCGGCTCGTCCAGGCTGTAGATGCGGGTGAGGGCGTGCCGGGCCGCCAGCCAGTTGGGCCGGCCCACCGCCAGCACCGCGGCCAGCGAGTAGCAGAACAGAAAGGCGGCCAGGCTGAGGTTGGGCACGAACAGCATGGGGTTGCAGAACATGCGGTAGTACAGCATGAAGCAGGCGCCGCCGATGCACCCGCCGATCAGCATCACCTCCAGCCAGGTGCCCGGGTCGAGCCAGTGGTAGCGCAGTGCCGACGCTGGCGAGTGCAGGTGCACCAGGCCGACTCGTGCCGAGCGCTGCTCGCCGTATCTCTTCGCCAGCTTCGACTCGATGATGTCGTGCAGGGTGGACACGGCGTCCAGCCTCGCCAGCTGGTCGTCTTCCAGCACGGCGAGCCATTCGGCTTCGGGGCTGGCCCTGGCCAGGGCGCCCAGGCACCAGGCCCAGTCCGCCTTCGGCCGGCAGCGGCTGGCGGTGGGGGCGGCGGGCAGCGGCAGCTCCGGGGAGTGCTGGCGGGACAGCACGGGCAGGAACTGCGGGCGCGATTGTTAGAGAGGGGCAACTAAAGCAGGTGAGACAAGCACTGACGGTCATATCAGTGACGGGCAATTCAGTGACGGGCAATCCAGTGACAAACAATTCAGTGAGAGGCAAGTCAGCAACAGACACCTAAGAACCAACCTGTTCCCATCGCCTGGCCTCAGCGAAGCTGTGCGGCTGCTGCTCGGCATTGCAGACGGCCACACGCAGCGAGCGGAAGCGGCCGCCGTGAAGCCGCCGGTCCCGATCGGCCGAAGCCAGCAGGGAGTGCAGGGTCTGGGTGAGGTAGTGCGGCTGGTAGGCGTCGATGCGCCTGTTGTTGCGGTCTACGGCCAGCACGGCGATGGCGAGGTGCGGGCCCTTTGAAGGCGAGCGACCGGGGATCACTTTAGAATATTTGTATCCATTGGCTTTTAAATCTTTCTATCAATCTACATCTATCTATCTATCTATCTATCTATCTATCTATCTATCTATCTATCTATCTATCTATCTATCTATCTATCTATCTATCTATCTATCTATCTATCGTATATACGTACATTTTATCGATATATCTGTGTATTAATAGGTCGAGCTAATAGAAACATAACTAGCCATTCAAAATAAACTAAAAAAGCCGCCTCACCTTGGCCCCCTCGTCGGGCGTGTAGTTCCACCGCTGGCCCTTGAGCGCGGCGATGTAGCTGTTGCCCTGCGCCACGCGCTTCTCATCCTCGTTGCGCAGCTGGAAGTGGGCGCGCCGCCAGTCGCCGGGCCAGTAGTAGGCGGAGTGCGGCAGGCCGGCGCACAGCAGCGGCAGCAGGACGCAGAAGGTCACGACAACCTGCAGCAGCATCACCCGGACCGGGAGGCCGCGGCTGAAGTTGCGCCACACAATCCAGGCGGTGAAGATGGCCCTGGCTAGCCGGAGCTGCATGCTGACTGGCTGGTGCGCTGCTGCTGAGTGAGGCTGCAGTAGTTGATTGGCAGGTTCAGGCGGCTCAGACTGCAGACAGAATTGTCAGCAAGGGTGGGAGCTGGGAGACATTTTAACTTAAAGCTATGGCTTCTGATAGGTATATCCATCTTAAACACATATTAGTGCTTTTTAGGTTAACTTTAACTACTTTTTAGTACTACTAGCTTTTGCAAACATTTAATTGCAGCATATATAATCTATAGCAATCTTTTTATTTTAGCATTTCTATTTTTACTTTTAAGTGGTTTTTAACAAGGTTTTTAGTATAGCTTAGTTTAAGCCATTAATTACTATATTAACTGTATAGTTTGCAGACATGGCTACTCAAGTTATATAAGTATAATTAAAACACTATTTATTGATATTTTATTATTATCAAAGCAAATATTAATTCTGTAATTTAAATAATACTAAAGCATTTAACTTGTGCATCACAAGCAACTATATATTAAATAATTATAATTCTCAAAAGACTTTTTATTATTATATATTTTTTCCAGATACCATAGAATTCTACTTTATAACCTTATTGTTTCATTTCAGATAATAAAATATAGTTTAAATTTAATCTTTTACAAAAATGGTTGCAATATATAATAAAAATTTTAAGTTTATAATTTTTTAATTAATAATATTATAGGATAGACTGGATAGACAAACTTTCAACCATTGAAAGATATATTTTGTACTTACTATAGTACTTCAAAATGAAGTATTTTATATAATTTTATTTTAAAACTTTATATAGAGAAAATTCTTAAAATATTAATTTATTAACTTTTTTCTTCTTTTTGTGTAACAAAAGAATTTTCATTACTTTAAAAAATGTACTTTAAATAACTTTTCTACCAAAGATTTAAGGAAAGGGTACTTACTAAGACTATTAGAGGATTATGGTAATAAAAAAAATTAATAAAAATTAATAAAATTTAAAAAAATAATTTTTCATTTCCTATGGTTCAATAGATTATGAAAAAAACCCTCATGAATAGGTGTAGAAATGCATAAAAAAACCTCATATTAGTAACAGTTGCCAATAGATAAAAATTTAAAATAAAAACTGGTTTGATGATCTAACGCAGCAGTAGCACTATGGTGGCTTTTGGCTTGCCATATCATCGTTGCATGAGCTTGCATCAATGGCAGGCTTCAAAGGGCTGAATGATTAAAATATTCTAATATATCTATTTCAATATAAAACAGATATTGAAATATTATAAAATAGAATTCTTTGGCAATATAAAACAATATAAAACAGAATATAAAACAGTATATTTTTTCTTTTCTAGTTGGAAACCATATGCTAAATCTGGAAGCTGCATGCATGTCGAGTTGTGCGCAGCGCATCAATGTTGAGGGACAACCGGATGGTCTGTATCAAATGTACTTGATAAATATTTTATGTGCATTTTTAAATAATTGTAGTTTAAGTTTCGAAATTAAAACTACTTAATGCGCAGCTCCAGAGCCTGCCTCCAAGCGTATTCGTGCGTTTTATCTATTAAATGCTTCCTGCCTGAGCTGCATTTAAGTTAGTTTATAAAGCATATTTTGTAGAAAAATTGTTAAAAACCGAACTTGTACCGTAAGTCAGTGTATCGTGTATGTAAATTTTTTTCGATGCCTTACATTATTTTGGATTTGAGGATTAGTAAGAAATACCAGTGCTTATTGTTCAGAACTATGGCAGAGAGACCTCGTTAACCATCTTTCAGTGACTGTCGAATTGGTGAATATAGTGATTATTAGACCTTCGCTGCCGATTCTGAGACACACATCCTCTGCTTGTTCGCCGAATCATCATATTTATCTTTAATTATACCGTGAAATGTTTTTCTTATCTTTGATACCTATTCTTATCGGTGATTTAAGGATTCTTTTAGCGAGATTTTTACGCTCCGAATTGAGTGCCT
The DNA here is from genome assembly GCA_950096795.1 of Macrostomum cliftonense. Lineage (NCBI taxonomy): Eukaryota > Metazoa > Platyhelminthes > Macrostomidae > Macrostomum > Macrostomum cliftonense. The sequence goes on along the minus strand of CATNEM010000117.1, from coordinate 761,356 downwards.
TGTGCATGGGATCAGAGTCCAATATACTATCGAAAACGGTACATTCTTTAACCATGAAATCTACTGCATGTATACGTGTACATGTACTTTGCCTCTCCAAATCTTTCCTTCAACTACATACTGTCTCCCTTATTCTGCCTCGAAAAATCTTTTGTTCAAAAAGTATTCTATTTTTATAGGTTCTTCCCAAATTCCCCTCTGTGAAGGTGCACGACAAATATCCATATATTTATCCAGTTATAAATTATTTAGTAATATTTTTTGTAATTTTTCAGTTACTTAACTGTCTTTTTGTACCTTTTACACCTTATTCTAGCTGCTTCGTGCTTAAATTATGAAAGCACAAGCACAGTATGTTATAAGTTACTTATGTTACTGTCTTGCACCTCATACTACATGCATGTTAGCTCTCAGTTCTGCGAATTGAGCCACGCAGAATTGCAATCGACTAGAGCACGATATCGATAGAGCAGAACTCAACATGCGCGCGTTATCTCTTCACACTGGCTCAATAACACTTGAAAACCAACACCCCAGATAGGCAATCTCAAAGCCTGTGGCAAGCATGCTTTTGTAGCCAATAACTAGTATGGATCTCGTTAATCAATCAATCTGCTTGCAAAGGCAACAGTTGGGATTCACGTTGGCTAGGGATTTCATGCTGTTCGAGTCTTATCGCTTGGATTATGCTTGGCAAAATTTAATTACAATGCATCAAACTGCATTGCTGGGAATCCGAGCTGTCAGCAGTCAGCGCTGCCGCTAATTAGCCTGCCCGACCTGCACGAGGCGCTGCAGGAGAATCCCGCGCAGCTGCGGCCCTACAGTTGCCGTGCGGAACTGGCCGCAGGAGCTCGGGTTTCTAAGTCGCTGCCGGCCCCCTCCTCCGGCTTGCTCATCGATCGCAGCCTCATTGCAGCGCATTGCTGCTTCTTGAGTTGGAAAGTCCTGTAGGCAGGACTGGGGGAGGCTGCGAGGCAGGGATATTGCATACTTCCTGCCCTGGGAAATTGATGTCGTGTTCCACAGCGAAATGCGGAAACGCCTGGGCAGCAATAATAATAAATCGTAAATCTGATGCCCAGCTACTGAGCCCAGCATCTCCCGCCGCCTGGGGTAAAAACGGTCTTTTTATTGTTGTCACGGGCAGGCCACGGGAAAATGCCAGTTATTTGCGAATGGGAATATTGGTTGGCATATTGCTGAGCCTGCAGAGTTGATTGGCCCATTGAGCTGCTCAATTTGGGAGTTGGACCCACAAATGTAAGCCATGGGATTTGTCTCATGAGAGACGGAATTACAAGTTAGATTCTCCTGCTGGGACAAAATCATTCTGCTGTCTCCTGTTCTCCTGTTCCTTGCAAAGTCTGGGATTTCAGAGGGATTAGTTTAATTTCTCTCTCTTAAGTCTGCCTTTCCAATCTCTTTAATATCCTCTTTTTAGTCACATCTAAGCCTCCTTTTCTACACTGTCTCCGCTACCCCAAAGAGGATTAGCACATGGTTCCGTACGTTTTGTGCTCAGCGGATTATGAAGCAGCGCCTCTCAGCTCGAATTCGTCTTTCCCAGTTTTTATGGAGCATTAATGCGATTTAATTCAACATTCGAACAGCAGACAAGACAGTTGTTTTTAACACAAATTTAACGATGGAAAAAAGAAATTTGCCAAGATTTTCAAACAGTAAAACAAAATAAAACATTAATAAAACTCCATGTGCATTAAACAGCTATTGCAGTCGGACGAAAATTAAATTTGGTCCAGCAGATTTTCTACACAGTATAAAAATAGACTTCATTGATTGACTTAATTGATACTTCTTAGAGCTTTTTTTATTTCCCAAAGTATCTCAGATTAATACTGGTATGCCCCTTAGCCCTCAGGCAGCATAATCCCCCGAGCCCTCAGGCAGCATAATCCCCCGAGCCCTCAGGCAGCATAATCCCCGAGCCCTCAGGCAGCATAATCCCCGAGCCCTCAGGCAGCATAATCCCCGAGCCCTCAAGCAGCATAATCCCCGAGCCCTCAGGCAGCATAATCCCCGAGCCCTCAGGCAGCATAATCCCCCGAACCCTCAGGCAGCATAATCCCCGAACCCTCAGGCAGCATAATCCCCCGAACCCTCAGGCAGCATAATCCCCGAACCCTCAGGCAGCATAATCCCCGAACCCTCAGGCAGCATAATCCCGAACCCTCAGGCAGCATAATCCCCGAACCCTCAGGCAGCATAATCCCCGAACCCTCAGGCAGCATAATCCCCGAGCCCTCAGGCAGCATAATCCCCGAACCCTCAGGCAGCATAATCCCCGAACCCTCAGGCAGCATAATCCCCGAACCCTCAGGCAGCATAATCCCCCGAACCCTCAGGCAGCATAATCCCCGAACCCTCAGGCAGCATAATCCCCCGAACCCTCAGGTAGCCTAATCCCCGAACCCTCAGGTAGCATAATCCCCGAACCCTTAGGCAGCATAATTCCGGTGCTTTTTAGACTAGCAATTGCATAAGTTACAGACTAAAGAGAAACAGCTACAGAGAAAAGTTTTAAGCGAGTTCGCTCCTTTAATCGCTCCTGACTGCCGCCGAATCTTCCTCGCCGACCTCCTCGATGCAGGCGATCTGCCTGGCGTCGGCTTCCGCCCGACTTTTCCACCGTTCCTTGTTGCTCGCCAGGAGTTCCAACGGTCGCCAAGTCGCCTCCTCTGTTGGTGGTGGAGGCGTCGGCGGAGGCAGCGCCGTGGGCTTCGATTCCTCGGGGTCCTCGGACTCCAGCTCCTCGCCCTGCTGCTCGTCAATATCATCGCCGATCTTCTTGCTGGAGAGCTCCTGGATGCCCGCAAGTAGTTGCAGCAGAGTGCGAAAACAAGGTTCCACGATGTACTCGATGAAACCTTTGCAGTGTCGGGATAGAGGGTTTGCAGCGGATGTACATTGTGCTAGCGAGCGTACATAGTGAGCTTGTTCAGCTTAATTCCTCACCCGTTCATGCTTATCTCTGATTGGCTAACAGTCCTACCATTACCAAAAGGGGCCATATAGGTCTATTATTAAATCTACTCAGCATTCCAACTAAATGTTAAACAAATATAGAAAGTTAAACGAAAATTAAAAAAAGAAAAATTGGTGCGACTGCTATCGCTGTTTTCTGTGGGCAGTTGAAAAGTTGGAAATTTAATGAACAAAGCTAAATAACAACTGGATGACAGCACAAAGTCCCGTTCAGTCAGCGTGCTCAGAGCTGTCAGCACGATAGGGCTGGCTCCACAAAACAGAAGCATGCACGAGAGGTGCTCCACGATTTCCTGCTGTCTTCTTTCTGTCAATAAATGATGCGGGAATTTCTAAACAAGGCAATGACAGACACTCCCCAAGCCAGCGAAGCCCCTGCGCACAGCCACATCCGCTCTCCACTCTTCTAGCATTGTTGAGGCTTGTTTTGAGCCTGCTTCTTTAAAGAAAAAGTATGGTGAAAAGCGGGTTTGAGGGATTTCATGCGGGGATCTCGAGTCGCAGGCTTGTCAGTCAGTCTGTCTGCAGCTTTCTTCCCACTCTGTTCTCTCCTACATCGGATACGCCTGTGTCCCAAACTGTGCTGCATACTTCGTGAGCCTTCTGCCTCGCGGCTCTCAGGCAAAGTGCAGCTGTAGCAACAGAGCCGCGGTGGGAGGGCGACAGCTGTATCAGATCTCATCTTCGCCTCCCAGTCCACCCCAGCCCTGTCTGCCTTCGTCTCTCAGTCACCCGCAAATTAAGATTTTGGTCAGTTATTCAATCTTCAAAATTTTTGCTTCTGCAGCTATTGCCACTCTGTCCCGATGTTGCCACTCTGTCCGTCAAGCGCCTCCGCTGCACCCTTGCCGGCCTCCACATGGCCCGAATTCGGAATCCTGAAGTTCTCCGGTGCTTGTGAGTGAATGTTCGAGTGACTGAATGAGTGAATATTCACCGAGTGACTGAGTGAGTGAATACTCATGGAGTGACTGAGTGAGTGAATACTCACCGAGTGACTTGGTGGGTGAATACTCACCGAGTGACTGAGTGAGTGAATACTCACCGAGTGACTGAGTGAGTTAATATTCATGGAGTGAATGAGTGAGTGAATACTCACCGAGTGACTGAGTGAGTTAATATTCATGGAGTGAATGAGTGAGTGAATACTCACCGAGTGACTGAGTGAGTGAATACTCACCGAGTGACTGAGTGAGTTAATATTCATGGAGTGACTGAGTGAGTGAATACTCACCGAGTGACTGAGTGAGTGAATATTCACCGAGTGACTGAGTGAGTGAATACTCACCGAGTGACTGAGTGAGTGAATATTCATGGAGTGAATGAGTGAGTGAATATTCACTGCGTGACTAAGTGAGCGAATATTCACCGAGTAAATTCTAAAGGGAAGGCATGATTTCGTGAGTGAAGAATTTCTATATGGTTGCGGAGCCAATATAGCAGTGGTTGGTTTCTGATTCTCTTGTGGGATAGCAGATTCGAGTCCCGCACCCTTTCCTGCATGATCTCAGCAGCCTGAGGCGACTATACCAAAAGCCCAGGGGAAAATATTTAGCATGCCTATCGGAACACGAAACTGATAGATGGGAAATCAAATTTATTATTCCCATTGCCGAACCGGGCCACTGGTGGACAATCTGGGGAATTATATTATCTCCAGAACTAGTGGAGTCGCTGCTCCTCTTGGCAGGCCAATAAAATGCAAGCGATCGCTCGCCGTGGGCAAAATAATTTTTTTGGCTCACAAATTTCCTGAATCTGGCTTCAGCCGCCTTGCAAAAAATCCGTCAATTTCACACCTAATGAAGTGAAGTTAAAAATTTTATGGTTCAGATCGTTCTCTATTCGAGCAATCTTCACCACAGTTCCATTCCCCCAGCTCTGATTCCCATCCCAGCTCCGATCCCCATCCCAGCTCCGATCCCCTCCCCAGCTCCGATCCCCATCCCAGCTCCGATCCCCATCCCAGCTCCGATCCCCATCCCAGCTCCGATCCCCACCCCAGCTCCGATCCCCATCCCAGCTTCCCTTGAGTCTCACCGACTTGCGAAGCGGCAATGAGAGTCTTCTCCCTGTCGCACAGCGGGCTGCACTGCATCCCCAGCTGCTTCTCCCTGTCGCCTTGAGCAAAGAACTCCTCGCTGAGCAGGTGAGTCCAGCGCTCGTGCAACGACCAGGCCTTGGCTGGGTGGCTGATGTCGGCCGAGTGCAGAATGTAGGACAGAATGTCCACCCGGGGCAGGTTCTCGGGACACAGGCTGGCGTCCTTCATGGCTGACACCTGGGCGAAGTGGGTGGACATGTCCGTGGCCAGCACCATGTCGATGACCAGCGAGCGGAACTGGCGGAACTCCACCTGGCCCATGTTCTGCAGGATGTTGCACCTGCTCGTTGCGTTGTGAGATGGTTATGCGACTGTAAGCTCGTAAGTTCGAACTCGCAGTAAGGCTGCGAAACTTAGGGTGCCTATTGCTTTAGGGTGCTCCGTCTCAGGACTGAGCAGCAAGACGGTGGCTAAGTGCCTGTGTCATCGGGTCAAAAGGTCAGATCTACTACGCCTGAACGGATAACTTCCTTAACCAACCCCTAGGCCGAAAACTGGTTATGCTACGACCCGTCCACAAGCTTCAATCGACAGCAACCTGGAGTCGGCGTCCAGCAGCCGGCGGAACACGGCGCTGACGTGGTGATTCTCCAGCACCGCCTTGTCGTTGTAGATCAGAGCCAGCTGGGAGGCCGTCTGCACGTGGAAACCGTTGGTGGTCCCGGTGTGCTCGAAGTCATGCACCAGCGCGGCGAACAGCAGGCTGAACAGCTCCAGGTCGCTCAGCCAGCCTGTGAGCCCGTGCTGCCTGACGATGTAGCAGCAGGTCTGGGCCACGTCCGCCGAGTGGGTGCAGTTGTGGTAGGGGTTGCCGTGCAGGCGGTAGCTATCTTCCACCAGGTCCAGGAAGGCCTCCAGCGCCGGCACTGAGATGGAGAACTTCTCGATGAGGTCGAGACGCTGGAACAGGTGCAGCCCCATGGCCCGGACGGGCCGGCCGGAGCTCAACTCCGACAGGCGGAACACGTCGAAATCCCAAGTGGCGGCGCCCTGGTCAAGGCAGGCGCGAACATCCGCCGGCAGCGACACACCGGGCGCGGCAAGGCTTCGCCGCCGTCGGAACAGGCGGTCGATGTACACGCCAGTCTGGATCACCGTCGCCAAGCTTCGCAGGCGGCGTCGGCGGAAGACGGCCTCGCTGGCTCGCTTCGTAAAGGTGAAGTTCAGCCACTCCTGCACCTTCTCCGGCACCTCCAGAGCGCCGGCCGGCTTCTGGAACAGATCCTCGTCCTCCTCCGTCCTGCTCGACCGCTTCTGGACGGCTGATTCGAGCAGGCGGCCCGCCTCGGCCAGCGAAGCGACGATCTCGTCCCGACTGAGCCGGTCGGCCGCCACCAGCTGCTTCAGTCGGGCCAGCTGGTGAGCGCACGCCTGCAGCTGCCGCTGACCACCTTCACGGCCGTCAGCGCCGTTTGCGCCCGGCTTGCAGCCAGGCTCGCTCCGTTCCTCCTGGTCCTCAATGTTGGCGGCTGGTTGCGATGCTGTATTCGAACTGCCTGATCAGGACAAGTTATTGAGCTGACATGGCCGGCCAGCCCGTGTTTATCAGGCCATTCCACCTGCGCCTCCCTCAGCTACTCAGCTAGGCCCTGCTCTAGCGGCACGCCATTGGCTCCTGGCGGCCTGAGCCCCTGCTATTAACGCGCAGCGCCTTTCATTTGGCCAGCGACAGCCACCGCTTGGCCGGCCCGCTGCTATGGGGAAACTCGCGGCTACAAACCTCTTCCCCCGATCGCTGAAAAAGGGGATCACGAAATACTATTGCGGCTCCTAAGTCTCCTGTCCGCAATTCCCCTCATGCGACTTCTCGGAGCCTCACAAAAGAAAAAGAAGAACAGAAGCTTTGGGTGGGGGTCACTCGGACAGGATGACTCCAGCGAGGTCGGAGAGGCTAGCAGTGAGCAGTCAGAGCTAGGGCAAAGAACCCCTTTGTGAATAATTATGGGGGCGGCTGGCTGGAGCCTCAATGAGGCAGGCGAGGCGGCCACTCAGAAATGTAGTTTTGCTCTTAAAAATCACCGGCCTTCACAGGGCAGCCTCTCGCTGAGTAGCCAGAGAGACAACTGTCAAAGAAGTATTCTGTGCTCTGGTTCGCTTTGAATTTCACTAACTGCGCCACTCCTGCTGTTGCTGCAGTAACGGGTACAGTGCAGTCAAGAGTTCGCATTCACTCGTGTGCGGCGCTGGGAAAGAAAGTTTTTAGGAAGATAATTTGGCCTCATCAAACGATACTGGTTTTCCCCTTTGATTGAGGACGAATCACGTCAGAGGTCTTGGAGAAATGAGGAGGATTTCATAATTAGCGGACTTGTCTTTGCTGGATTAACAACCTTTTTGCTGATAAAGTACAACAAACGCTTTGTGATGGGAAGCCCTTTAAAGGGCCGTTTCTTATAAGAAAACTTCAGTTAAAAGTTAGCTTCTAATAAATAAGTTCTCAGAACATTCAATAACATCTAATGCATATTTAATGCACAATTACCGCACTTGTACTTCACGATAGCCATGCTTTGGTGCAACAATACAGAATGCAACAAGCAATACAATATAAAAATACTATGCAAGGTTAATTAGCTGAGGATTTTTCTATGAAAGGATAGAAACAGGATTCGCTGCTCCCAGCCCGCACTTGGGGGCTGCTTAAGTTCGGTGATTTCACCACCAGCGAATCCAGCATTCTATGGAACAGTTAAGCACGCAGGAGGGATGAGGGATTAAGCGAAGCGGCAGCTGATAATCACTCCAACACCTGACTTTGGTTACAAAAAAACTGCGATTGGCGCTATGGGAAGAGAAAGAAGCCGGCAAAGCCATTCCGGGTGTATGGGCGGCGAAAGTACCTACGGAGTAACATTATTATAAAGGTAAGTTGCTAACTGATGAGTGCGGGCAAATATTGCGCACTGGGAAAAGAGTAGCGAAACCGCTGCGGTCGCTGCATCAAGGATGCCAGCTAAGGGCCAGCCCCCCCTCGCCTCATAAGGGCGGCGCCCATCACTCATCGCAGGCGGCAAAAATAAACACGCTCTTCTGCAGACCAAGACAAACGATGCATTGATGGCTTAGGGAATCGTTTGGGATCAGAGGGAGCCCCAGCGGAGCCGCAAGGGTTTGTTTGTCCCCCGTAAGCCCGAGTGGCAGTGGCTGTCTGTCACCAAGCAGATTTAGGGTCAAGGTCAGGCTATTCTTATTTAATCATCTAAATTGCCACTATAAAGCTTTTTCTGTGCAAATTGGCCGCACCAACGCTTTGCCATCACGCATGTTCAAATAAGTGCCTTTGTCGTCTTTGTGTACTTTTACACTCATTAAAGTCTTTGTTCACTTGTAAACGGGCACGGGCTTGAGTCCCGGCTCCGGCGGTGCCGCCACCTGCTTGGCGTGCGTCTCGCAGTACAGCTTGCCCTCGATGTAGAAGTAGCCGCAGTGCCGCAGCCCCACTCCGCACTTGACGCACTTCAGGCACTCCGGGTGCATCGGCACGCGGCCCTGAACGCGAACAAAGACTCCTTTGATCATGTCGCCGCACGCGCCGCAGTACATCGAAGCGCCAGCCAGGTTGGGCCGCGGCGTCGCCGAGTCAGCAACCGGCTGGTTCGACGATGCGGTCGCCGCCGCCGATGCCGCCGCTGCTGCTGGCTGATGGACTCCGTCGGCATCTTGACTGGCCGCCCGCAGGGTGCTGTCGAAGGTCGCCTGCACGAAGCCGCTGGCGTACAGGCCAGAAGGCGAGTTGTAGTTGTTGTGGAACACCTGCTTCGTGCGCCCGCCCGGCGTCGTCGTCACCGTCCGGCCGATGTTGAAGGGCCGCGGGCTGCTGTTGGCACCGCCGGCGGCGCTTCCTCTGGGGGACACCGGGCCGGGGCTGCCGCCGGCCTGAGGATCGGGCGGAAGGCGGGGCACTGAGGGATTGAGCTTCTGGGACTGCGGCACAATTGGAAATGCAGGTTTTTAGGACTGCTGACTTGTAAGAAATTTTTTATTCCTTTCAGCGTGGGATGCTCAGCAATCTAGGAATCATGGTTTTCCGAGAATTGGGGATTCTAGGAATTCTGTACTCGAGGAATCAATAATTTTTAATTTTGTAAATTTCAACTCTGAATCTGAAATTTCAGGAGCTCGAGATTCTAAGAATGCCTTGAGTTTCAAGGAATTTCATTCTCTACTAATTTTTGAGCCCATCAGACGGGACATCGGTACGCTTCTCTTTCGTTTTAAACGAATCGCATGCTTGCCATTCAGCAGGGCAGAGACGCAGAAGCGGCGACTTTCTCATTTAGGCACCCTTAATTTGGTTACGCCAGTTTCTCCCTTGCTTCATCCAGCTGGTGCACGCGCTGTACCAACAGGGAAAGGGGATTTTATTAGCTGCTGTGCGCTCAGCACCTCCGGGGATTTTAGTCCGCCGACTGCAGGCCCGGACTCGCATTCGGATTCTCCCTAATTGAAGAATCGAAGACCGCCCGCCCCGAGCCGCTTGCGCCATCGCGAAGCCCCGTCCCTCCCCCCTCGAGGATTTGCCAACCCGGGCGATCGGCGCCCCGCGCCCTAGACAAAACCGTCCGGTTGGCAGGCAGCACGCGGGCCGAGCGAGAGTCGGACGCCAAAAGTGCACAGCGGCGGGGCGGCGAGGCACGAAATGTCAGGCAGGCCCCGGCGGAAATGCCACTCAGCCAGTGGTTTGCCGGATAAGAAAAGACGTTTCGGTGGGAGTGCGTCGGGTAGGTAGTGAGAGGGAGATTTTCCCCGCGAAAAGACAACAGCTAAATCTACTTATCCCATGGTGCTTCTGCGCAGACAGGCTGATGGGATTAGCAAGTTCGCCATTTTAATCTGATCCTAATGCACAAAAATCTGTTCTCCCAACTTGCTTCAGCAATTCTGCCTCGTATCAGTTACCAGTAAAAGTAACTTATGCAAGTGACAGCTTGAAGTTACCAATGCAAGTGTTGCGTCATATCCCAACGATTCTCTCACCTTGAGCGGCTCGCTGAAAGGTCCGGCAGCTGGGGCAGCCATCGGCTGGTTTCTGAGCTGCTGCTGCTGCGGCTGTGGCGGCGAAACCTGCTGAACTCCGGGCTGCCAGATGACGGTGCCGGCCGCTCCGCCGACCCCGGCGCGCTGCACGCAGAATGTGACGTCATTGCCCGAGCGGATGATCTCCATCTTGGCGGCCTCGTGCCGCATCGCCCCGGCCGGGGCTCCGTTGATGCTGAGGACCAGGTCGCCGGCCCGGAGGCCGCAGCGCTCGGCCACGGAGCCCGCCGCGACGTTCTCGATGGTCAGCGGAGCCTGGAACTCCGCGCCACCGTGCAGGCGGAAGCCCCATGGCTGCGAAGGGTCCGGCCGGCTGAGGCTGACCTGCTGCTGCGACATTTCAGCTCTGGGGCAAAGCTGGCTGGCCTGCGATTGCTGAAGCTCTCCTAAGCCTCGATCTTCGGACTGATGCGCTTTCTGTTGCGCGGCTTTTATTCTATCTGCGCCAACCCCCCGTGCTGCGCAATTCGAAGGTCGAAACTCGGGGCAGAACTGGGGAACAGAGGGAGGGCGGAGGCGCATGCAGCTGCGCAGTTTTTTCCCGGGCGGCCGGGTTTGTGCGCTGGGTTCGTACGCCAGGGAGGTTGCTGCCAGTTTAGAGGCAGTAGAGGCTGAACTTTTCTCCAGGCAGCGACGGGGGGATTTGGGAAGCAGCGGGAAGTGAAAAAGTTCAGCAGCCTCCCCTGCCGGATTGCGGGGCGCCGGAATTCGGGAGTGAAAGAAAGTGTTTGAAAATATTTCGCAACTTGTCGGCTGCGTTTGATCTTATTAACGAGCTTGAAAAACAGAACTTTCGCACCGCTTTCAGAGGCGTCACAGTCACACAGACCTGACGCAGTCACACAGACCTGACACAGTCACACAGACCTGACACAGTCACACAGACCTGACACAGTCACACAGACCTGACACAGTTACACAGACCTGACACAGTCACACAGAGCTGACACAGTCACACAGAGCTGACAGTCACACAGATCGGATAGTCACAGAGCTGATACAATCCCACAGAGCTGGCACAGTCACACAGAGTTCACACAGTCAACGATTATAAACACACTTAGGATGGAAAGCCAAAAAAGTAATTCTACTGGGCCTTTACTACTTGAGGCCTTAAGCATTTAGATTTACTGGTCTAAACAAACATTTCCTATTTAGTGTTTGCTTTTCACAAGCTGCCGCTATTAGTAGCTAGATAGGCGCATATCCGCTAGTCAAGAATAAAAATACAGGGTCATCAAATATGAATGATGATGGGCTTAGCATTCGGGCCAATGACAGACCACGAACTGTGACTAGTCTGAGTACAGCGGGAGCGTATAGACGTGTCATCCTAGGCTAAATCTGCAGGAGGGCTGTAGTGAAATAAAGTCAAGCCAAGACTGATTTTAGAGACAACAACGCTTAACCTCTGAGCAGCCAAACCAGCTTTATTTTATAGTATTGATTTCGCAATCACAACTAACTCTCACCTTTGTACACACGTAGTAAGTACGCACGACGAGTACAATACAGAAAGGCCGACCGCGCAAAGGAGAGAGAGAGAGAGAAACGCACAGAATCAATTAGCCAACCGCACCCAACACTCACCGCGACCCTAACACGCAAGCCTAAGTTATCACAGTAGGCACTTTGACGCTTAAAGCGACGTCCCACAACCAGCGACTGGGCATGTCTGTCCATTGCGCTGACTCCTGAAGCGCGTTCAGTCACACTAAATACGGTATGCAGGCATAGACACAAACACAAGCCGGCATCCAGTCACGCACTCACATAGGGCGTACACGCGGCGGTTCCCGGAATGTACACTCTCTATGCCTTGGGGGGTTGCCCTCATGGGCGTAAATTGCACAACTGGCCCATAGCCCAACCAATTCGTGCACAAGGCCCCAAATTAATGTGACCCTGCACACGAAAACCGCGCTAGGAAAAATAGCCAATCTTCAACGCGGGGTCGAACCTGGACCAGTGGCGCACAAGGCAGACCGCGCTAGACCGCCGAGCCACTCGCCTCCGACGTGTCATCCTGTCAATGCTTCCTGTCACAGGACCTTCTTTGGTTTCTTTCTAAAGCCACTTTACCCGAAACAAGTTCGTACGCTAAAAACTCTGCTAAAAAACTGAAAGGCAAGTGGAATCTAAATAGCCATCAACCAAGTGAACATTGAGTTTTTATTTCGTTTACAATTTATTCAGTTCCGTCTCAACCTGAATTGATTTACTCGTAAGTAAACTACACCCACCCGTTTCGCAAAAGAAGGCCTTTCTCAACCCATACAGGCTTATGCGTTAACAGGCTTAACCAAGCTGGGCAATGCTGAAGCCAGGAGCCTCCCTGCTGCAGCTGCAGCCAGCGAATCGATCAACTGCACTGCGGTCGATGGAGAAGTCCCTGACTATTCGAACGCGCTCGAAGAAGGTGGAGCAAGTCAACAAGGTCATGTCCAAGACTTTCAAAGCGCGAGAACTCAAGATGAGCATAGCGAGGAGTCTGGAGCACGAACCACCGGCCAGAATGCAAATTTGGGCTAAAGACTTGATGAGGCCGAAGTATAATTATGGTTCATTTTGTGGTATTTTTTTATCCAAATCTTTGCGATCATCATATTTTACGGAATGAATAAGTGAGTTCAACTGGCGACATGGACGAATGCTTCTACAATTTTAAGTGCCGTTTTTACGTAGAAACTTTTCATCACAATTTCTACGCCTACTTGATTTGTGTTGCGGTCAAGCATTGTGGCCGTTTTGGCTTGCTGGTGAGTGCCCCCTTTGCCAGTTGAAATTCACCGATTAAAAAGCACTGCCTAATACGGTGCCGGCATTGCTCTGGTGATGGAAGGCCTGCTGTCCGCCTTCTATCACGTCTGCCCGACGCACAGCAACCTCCAGTTCGACACAGCGTTTGTGTTATGCTGGGCGGCATTTTAACAGCTGTCCTGCTGTTGTGTACTATTTTCTCAATTTTCGGATTAGAAATTTGCGCGAGAGCTTGTGGAAGAATTAAAGACATAGCAGGAAATTTTGGTTGTTCCTTCCAGGTGTTGATAACCGGGCTCTGCACTGCACTCTCGCTGCTTGGCTTCATCTTTGCATTCTGCAAGAAAGACTTTTCGATCGCCTACCTGTTTGTACTATTTAGCGTTGGAGTCTCACTGATATACCTGGCTTACTGTCTGTGCCACAGGTTGGTTAAGTCCGGACTCAGACAGAGCTCACTCTGCTGCACAGTCCACGCATCGCGGAGCCGCAGCTGGCTTGGCTTTTTTGCTGCTGGCCGTGTCCTCAGCTGCCCTCTTGGCTGCCACCGTCTGGAACTTTTTCACTGCACCGACTGACTGGGACGCGAGTCTCGCCGAGTTCTCCGCCCAGAACACCGAGTGCTTGATCCGGTTTCTGGGCCTGCCGTTTGACAGGCACGACCTGTCTTCTGGAATCTTCTGCGCGCTGGGAATAATTTTAGATTTATTTTTGCAGGGCAGTAAGGAATAAAAAATATCGTGTTTATTTTGTGACTATAGCGAGCTACTAAGAGTAGAGTCATCAGCGTTCGCAAAGTTTAAGACGGTATATACGGTATATGGGCACGGGCTGTAGAGGGGCGCTGGCTGCAATGCGATATGCGATTTCTTACAATTCAGCAGGAGCTCAATTTTTATCCCATCCGTAGCTGATTATTAAACTATTGGCAAGGTGGGTTGGCTGATTTTTTTCAAATTTAATGAAATCATGGACTTCTAAAAATAGTGTCCAACAGTCCATGAACTAGGGTAGATTGGCGCACAGCAAATGGGGAAGTTCCCCCCTGACAGGAGGGGAGCAAAAAAGTACTTCAACACAGCGTTCGGTTCCATGTGCACTCTTTAGGGGAAAATCGGGCACTAGGAAGGACTAAGAAATGTGGAGCTTAGAAAGTGCACATGGGCAGCGAGAGAATCAACAGTCAACACAATTTAGTGGCAGTCCGGACAACAGTACAGCCAGACTTTTAGGGATTTCTAGTCAACTAGCTGCAAATCCAGATACAGACTGGTCACGTTAAATATTTTTGTCCCACACGCCCTTCTCATGGGGCCTTTGTTTTAACTTACGTACGTACGTAAAAGACGTACGAAATATTGTCCTGGACGAACTGAGTCATTCGAACGCAATGGGGAACTTCCACGGCCACTAAAGAGGGGAAATATAGAAGGAACGCCTAGTCAGATCATCAGTGATTGGTCCCACGGTTGTCCCCAGGCCAGCGCAGACAGTCATTTATACTCGTATTGTCCCGAGCCCGGCCTTTCCTTTTGCCAATTCACTAAAATAAGTTTCTTTCCGAGAAGAAGTCGGAAAACCCAACAGGAGGTAAGTGAAATATTTTTTTTCTACATAAACTGTTTTCATACACCATGAATTCAACTCACGTTAAAGTTGACGCTAAAACTACGAGTCTACGAGCGTATAATTAGTCTTGTGAAGTTTCGAGTCTATTGAGAAATAGCGCACGTTCTCCTTATTCAACTCTAATTAGGTCCCAGAATTTAATGATAACCATGGCAACCCAACAAACAAACACTAAAACTGAGGGAAAATTGAGACGCAGTTCTTTATAATCACAGGAGCACTATTATTTCGAGCTAACCCATAATCGGAAATAAAAAATTTACATTCAACACTGGGCCAGGTTGCATCAAGCAGAACCAGACTTGAGCGTGAGATCGGGTTCACTCCACCAACTTGGCAATGCTGAAGCCTGATGGAACGCAGAGTCCGCTCACGCTTCTGCTGCTGCTGCTGCTTGCCACGATGATTCCCGCTGTTCTGATGCAATCGCAACAGCTGAAGCTCGGAACCCCCGTGTCAGAGCAGCTGCAGCCCTCCAGCCCGAAGCTCTACTGCTTCCAGTTCGATGATGACGCGAAACCGGACGAGGAGCCGCTGCAGGCCGTGCGAGTGGAGGTCGAGTCGACAGACGAAGCCTGCGGTCTGGTGTCGGTGCAGAACAGCAGCTGTCCAGCTCAGAATGAGCCACCCAGCGTGCTGCAAACCAGCTACAGACAGACCTTCCTGTCCAGTGCCATCATCATGATGCCACGCGACGAGTATCGCAGCTTCCTGGTCGTGGTGACGGCGTTTCCTAGCAACAAGCGATGCCTTTCCAAGTGGAAGCAGGAGGAGCAACGATCATTTGACAGCAAGAATTTCACGTTGAGCGTGAATCGAGTCCAAGTGCATCGGGGTGTTGGTGAGGCAGTGATTAGATTGGGATTCGCATGCCTCGGCTTAAACATCGCTCTAGCCATCGTAGTGTTTTTAATCATCTACTGCGGGCGTATTAGGGAGGCGCAAGGTTCATCTGACGAGCCAGAGAAAGTATCCAGCGGCTGGGTTCTGGCCTGCCAGCTGATCGCCATTGCAATCTTCTACGGATTGCCGGCGTTCCAGCTGCTGTTGCGGAACCAGTCGGAGGTTGGCTCGGGAGGCGACATGGACAAATGCTACTACAACTTCAAGTGCCGCTTCTACGCCAAGGCTTTTGGAACTTACTTTCTGGCTTTCAACAGCTTCATTTCAAACATTGGCTACCTGTCCGCTGGTTGCGCGTTTATTATCTGCGTAATGGTGAAGCAGTTGCTGAATAGAAGCTGCTATCCCGTGAGTACTGCTTTGAGCAAAGCCCTGTTCATTTCAAATGCACATTAAAAGTACGAAATGCATGCTGGGTAGCGCTTTAAACTTCAATTGCAGAAGCGGTACAGCATCCCCCGTTGCTACTCCGCCTACTACGGAGCCGGGATCGCTCTGGTGATGGAGGGCCTTCTGTCCGACTTCTACCACACCTGCCCGACGCATGAAAACTACCAGTTCGACACGGCGTTTATGTTCATGCTGGGCGGCATGGCCGGCCTGGCCTTGTACTGCAAGCGGAACCCCAGCACCAACATGCTGACCGGTGTGGTGATCGTGTCCGGGGCGGTGGTGGTGCTGCTGAACACGGTGGGGATTTTGCTGTCAAAAATCAGCGAAGATTGGCTGTCCGCGCTCACCATTGTGCTGGGGATCTTGTTTCTGGTCAGCTGTGTGGCAATTTGCTGCATCAAGGTGCCAGAAGAGCAACGTGCCAAGGAGATTATGAAGCATTGTTTCTTCCTCCTTCACCTGGTAATCGGCACTGTCTACATTTTTCTGGGAGCTTTTAAAACTAATTTTCTGCTTGCAAATCTGGTTTTGCTGTTTGTACTGCTGAACACGGCTCTGTACCTGGTGTTTTATCTCTTTAATAAGATGTGCAGAAAGTGCACCGGAACTGGAAGCCTGTGCCTCAGAGTTGCGGCGGCTTCCATCCTGCTATTTGCCTTGTCGGCAGTCTTGGGCGGCATCGCTCTGTCCCATTTCTTCCAGGCTCCCACAGACTGGCGGGCGAGCCCCGCCGAGTCGAGAGCCAGAAACACCGAGTGCCAAGTGCGCTGGTTTGGCCTTCCATTCGATCGGCACGACCTGTGGCACCTGCTGGGCTCGCACAGCATCTTCTGCTTGCTGCTGCTGCTGCTCTTTATGGACGCGGATGCGGAAACGGTTGCTAGGGAAGAACTCGCAGTCTTCTGAATGCCGCATAAAAGTCTACGCATATGACGTGAACTGTAAGCCAGTTTTTAGTGAAATTATTGCTGTTAGGCTTAAATTTGGTTTAAACAAATTAGTTTTAATCTGGTCATTGGTAACCTATTTATTGTCCGCTATTGGCTCATCCGCTCATTTATTCGGCGCTAAATTGTTTCTCATTGTTTTTTGTCTGTTTTTGCGGCGATTTGATTTGTTGGTTTATTAAGCTTATCGCTGGTATTCTTTAGTCGTTTCCCATAACCCGTCTATCAATTTATTAACAATAGATTACAAAGTACTTGCATGGCTTGAATTAAGCGACTGAAACTGCCTTTTTAAACTCCCTTAGTGAAATTATTCATTAAAAAATTCAATTCTATTCTAGGAACCCGAAATCAAATTAGGAGCTCGCATGAAGTATTTTTACGATTTTAAATGCATCCGTTTGATACTCCTTGCTTACCACTTGTTATTTCATTGGCACTATTTTTTGTTAAAAAAGTTTGATGACAGTTTTTGCTTCCGAAATAAAACAAAAAAATTTTACGGACGTTAGAAAAGAAGAAAAAAAGAGAGAAAGAAGTTTGTTCGTACTCAAAGGAAGTTCCCCTTTCAATATGACCAGGCGGCCATGTCTCTTTGGTTAACGAAGAAAAAGTCTGAGTGGCAAAGAAAGTGAGGAACTCGCTTATTGAGCGGCAAAAATCGTAAAGCCAGCCAGATGTACGCTGAGAATTGCTCAGACTGGCTGTGAGAAGCATAGAAAGGCAAGAGGCAAATATAGACTGACAGAAAGAATAGAATTTCAGAGCTGCGACAATTGGAGATTTAAGACTGCTCAAGCAATGTGCTGTCCGATAGTCATGTGACAGCATCGACAAAGTACACAATTTTGGTACCTTATTTTTGTAGATGCTATTGTTTCCTACGAGCCTTTGTCAAGTTTTGTCGAAAATAAAATCAGGTGGTGCCTTGTATCACGGCAACAACGTTCACGCAACATTGCTTATAATGTTTGGTTAAATATATATTCTTGGTAACGTTGCCTTTTTTATTGGTACCAAAACTTCTAAATGCTGATCCTACTTACTTTTAATAATTTACCAACTAACTTCATGGCGCATTTTTAATGATTTTCGGTAAAAATACGCTTGATTCAGAAACATGATTTTCATCTTTTAGAAGACAAATCCCGCCTAAGCAGAAGATGAAAATAATGACAACCAGGGAACGAGTGTTTGCTTGTCACGGACGTAATTTCCTTTTCAATCGGCTATTTATTATCATCATAAGTGCTAAATATAAGTTAGAGACAAAAGTGCACGAGTTAAGCTGCGAAATACGCAGACGCTGACATGTTGCTGGAATAAAATATGACGCATGACGCAACTGGGGCCGCCTGAAGGCGAGCAGAAATGAAAAGTGAAACAGGTCACGGATTTTTATGACAGCAGAGACAGCGGGCAAAAATGTCAGACGAATATTTACAGCAGAGAAAACGAACAGTTAAGACTCGAATAAGTTCAACTCGCACAGAACAGGACATAAAACGCTGCGCAACTAGCTGACTTCCCAAGCAACAGCACTAAACAGCAATTAGTGACAATCCTATGCTTACAAAAACATTTAACAACACTGAGACTAACATGGCGTCAGTTAGGCAACAAAACCAAAACAAAAATGATTACAGTGGGATGGCTGTGCGGTGAGCCCGCCAGAAATGACTTTACACTACACAGATAAAACATATAGATGCATGTAAAACTTTAGAAAATAGGAAAATACATGCACTTTGAGGTTAAATACAACTGCAAAAACCAGCCAACACACACGACTTGTGTGGCACCCGAGCAACTGGCCCCGCTTACTTTTCTGTTGATCAGGTCTGTCTCAGCTGATCAGGTCTGTCTGTACCAGCTGATCAGGTCTGTACCAGCTGATCAGGTCTGTCTCAGCTGATCAGATCTGTCTGTACCAGCTGATCAGGTCTGTCTCAGCTGATCAGGTCTGTTTCAGCTGATCAGGTCTGTCTCAGCTGATCAGATCTGTCTGTACCAGCTGATCAGGTCTGTCTCAGCTGATCAGGTCTGTACCAGCTGATCAGGTCTGTACTAGCTGATCAGGTCTGTCTCAGCTGATCAGATCTGTCTGTACCAGCTGATCAGGTCTGTCTCAGCTGATCAGGTCTGTCTGTACCAGCTGATCAGGTCTGTCTCAGCTGATCAGGTCTGTCTGTACCAGCTGATCAGGTCTGTCTCAGCTGATCAGATCTGTCTGTACCAGCTGATCAGGTCTGTCTCAGCTGATCAGGTCTGTCTGTACCAGCTGATCAGGTCTGTCTCAGCTGATCAGGTCTGTCTGTACCAGCTGATCAGGTCTGTCTCAGCTGATCAGGTCTGTCTGTACCAGCTGATCAGGTCTGTCTCAGCTGATCAGGTCTGTACCAGCTGATCAGGTCTGTCTCAGCTGATCAGGTCTGTTTCAGCTGATCAGGTCTGTCTCAGCTGATCAGATCTGTCTGTACCAGCTGATCAGGTCTGTTTCAGCTGATCAGGTCTGTCTCAGCTGATCAGATCTGTCTGTACCAGCTGATCAGGTCTGTTTCAGCTGATCAGGTCTGTCTCAGCTGATCAGGTCTGTCTCAGCTGATCAGGCCTGTCTGTCTCAGTTAATCAGGTCTATCTTAAATCATGTCAATCAACAGAACCAAATGATCAAGCACAGTGAGCTATCAAATCCAGCAGCTGATAGAATCTATCAAATGACTGATTAATCAAGAAAAGTTTATCAAACTGAAAAATGTAATACATTTTTGAATTAAAAAACAATTTAAATCTATTCACTAGTGCCTAGTGTTACGATAACAGCAAAAATCGGACCAAAGCTCTACAGAGGGCACAGCTAAAAGCGGCATAGCAACACTCGCTCGGCAACTCTGTAGGCTAAAAACACAGCCTGGTACCGCAAAGCCAGCCGCCGAGGCACCAGCCCACACCCTCAGTACACGGTGGAGCCGCCTCGCAGCCGATGCGAGTAGCGCCTGCCGGCCTCTGGCGACGTAGCCGGAGCTTCGGCTGTGGCGGCAGGCTTTGAAGCAGCCGGCGGAGCTGCCGCTGGCGCGCCGGCCTCCACAGGCAGGCCGAGGTCGGGCCTGCGGCGCCTGCTCTGCCGCCTGAGCGCCGTGTGCGATTGGCGCGGTGGCGGCGGCATCACCGAATGGAAATCTTCGGCCAGGAAGTCGGCCAGCGACTGGACCACGTCGTGGACGGTCGGCGGCTCCCCAGGCCGGGACTGGCGGTCCGTCCGGCGCGCCCGCTTCTCGTCAGACGGCGCCGAGTCGTCAGCGAAGCGCTGGACGGGGGACTCGGCGCTGGCGCCAGCACCGACCGGCGCCTCCTTGGAGGCCTGCCGGCCGCGCAGCCGGCGCTCCCTGGCCGTCAAGGCGGCGATCGGCGAGGAAGGACGCTCGGCTACTGGCGGGGCCTCCTCGGCTGCTGCTCGGCGTTTCGTGGAACTTCGGGTTGAAGAATTCTCGGCGCTGGCGTTGACATTGGCAACAGGCAAGTCCATAGCAACGGGAGAGCCGATAGAAAGTGAAGCCTCCTTAGTCTCGGGGATCTGAGCGCACTGCTCGCCTGAATCCGTTTGCTTTGGCGTCGGAGACTGTTTGGCTGACGCGGTTTCAACGACAGCGCCCGCAGATTCCGCGCACTCGGAAGCTTCTGTGGCAACTGAATCTTCTTCAGCCATGGCAGTAGAGGCGCAACTAATCGTGGTCTTGTCTGAACGGGTTTGGTTAGAAACACTCCTCCCTGGTGCGCTGTCTATGGTTGCCGTAGCTGTGTCCAAAGCAGAACAAGTCGCCATAGCAACAGGAGTTTCCATAGTAACGGCTAAATACGGCTCGTTCACTCGAACGGACGCATCGTTACAAACGGGGGTGTCGTTAGGAGAAGAGGTTTCCTTAGCAACGATAGCTTTCATAGCGTCTTTGCTGTCTTCATCAGCTACAGCGTCCTTAGCAACAGTAGCGTCTTTTGCATCACGAGAGTCTCCATCAGCATGAGTTTCTCTAGCAGTAGTGGCATCATTAGCAACATTGGCGTCCTTAGCAACGGAATCTACCTCATTAACGAAAGCGTCCTTAGCAACGGAATCTTCCTCATTAACAAAAGCGTCCTTAGCAACGGAATCTTCCTCATTAACGAAAGCGTCCTTAGCAACAGTAGAATCCTTAGCAGCAGCGCTAGGAAGATTAGCGTCATCCTGCGAGTCGCCTTTCCTAGCACCAGTTTCACCTTCTACAACGCCGCTACCACCAGCGCCATCCGATCCAGCATCGCCATCGTCGTTGCTAGGAGAGCCAGCGTCTTCATCAAGCTGAGCGTCGCCGCCTCGCCGTCGGACCTGTCGCCGCCCAATCCGCTTCTCATTCTGAAAGCCAGTGCCTAGGTGGCCGAGGCTGCGCTGGTCGGAGCAGTGGCTAAGCCGGCTGCGCACCTTGGCCGGCAGCTCCTCGCCCTCGGCGAACACGAATCGCCGCTCCAGCAGGAACTCGTCGCCCGTGGCGAAGCGGATGCGAAATTCGTCCACAACGCTGCTGCCCATGAAGCGCACGGGGTAAACCTGGGGCGCGGGGTTTTGAAGGGATAGCGCTGACATTTTTATTAACTAACTAATTCTTATGAAACCCCGTAAGAAATCCCTATTGACCTACTAACGAATCTCCCATTGAACAGCCAAGAAATCCCATTGACCCGCCAAGCAATCCCATTGACCCGCAAAGAAATCCCATTGACCCGCCAAGCAATCCCATTGACCCGCAAAGAAATCCCATGGACCCACTAAGAAATCCCATTGACCCGCAAAGAAATCTCATTGACCCACTAAGAAATCCCATTGACCCGCAAAGAAATCCCACTGACCCGCCAAGAATACCCATTAACCCACCAAGATATCCCATTGACCCGCCAAGAAATTCCACCAAGAAATTCCATTGATCGACTAAGAAGTGCCATTGACCCGCCAAGAAATCCCACTGACCCGCCAAGAAATCCCATTGACCCACTAAGAAATCCCATTGACCTGCCAAGCAATCCCATTGACCCGCCAAGAAATCCCATTGACCCACTAAGAAATCCCATTGACCCGCCAAGAAATCCCACTGACCCGCCAAGAAGTCCCATTGACCCGCCAAGAAATCCCATTGACCCGCCAAGAAATCCCACTGACCCGCCAAGAAGTCCCATTGACCCGCTAAGATATCCCATTGACCCGCCAAGATATCCCATTGAACCACCAAGAAACCCGATTTACCCAGCTGTAAGTCACCAACAAGCCTGCCCAGATCCAAGCCAGCTACCTCATTGTTGGTCCAGATGACTTTGGTCATGTCGCCAACTTTGGGCATGTCGGCGCCGTCGGGCACGTCAACAAAGCTGGAACGCGGCACGTCCTCGCTAAACGAGCCGTCCTGAAAGTCCACGGAGAACTGCTGCGCGCTGACCCGCTCGACCACCTGGCCGGGGTAGTACCTGCCGTTCTTGTGCTTGGCGATCACGCGGTCCCCGGACTCGATCTGCACGGGCGGCTTCGACTCGGCCGGGGTGGCGAAGGAGTCGCGATGCCGGCGGCAGGTGATGAAGCACGGAAACGGCCAGTCATAAATCTCTATGAGGGCGCCATAGTAGTAGGCGCATGCCGGATGAAAGTAGGTGCTGCAGATGTACGAGCACTTGGTCAGCGGATGGCGCCCGGCCTTACCGTGGCACACGGAGCACCTGGGTTGGCAGGCGGAAAATTCTCAGTCCAAACTGAATCTCAATACCCCATCCGGAATCTCAATACCCCACCCTGAATCTCAATACCCCACCCTGAATCTCAATAACCCATTCTGAATCTCAGTACCCCAACCTGAATCTCAATACCCCATCCGGAATCTCAATACCCCATCCGGAATCTCAATACCCCATCCGGAATCTCAATACCCCACCCTGAATCTCAATACCCCACCCTGAATCTCAATAACCCATTCTGAATCTCAATACCCCACCTGAATCTCAATACCCCATCCGGAATCTCAATACCCCACCCTGAATCTCAGTACCCCATCCTGAATCTCAATACCCCACCCTGAATCTCAATACCCCATCCGGAATCTCAATACCCCATCCGGAATCTCAATACCCCATCCTGAATCTCAGTACCCCACCCTGAATCTCAACACCCTATCCTGAATCTCACTTCTCAGTACCGAATCTCTCAATCCGATCTTCAATCTCAATATCTCCTACTGTCTCAATACCCTACCCTGAATCTCAGTACCCAATCCTGAATCTCAATACCTTATCCTGAATCTCAATACCTTATCCTGAATCTCAATACTCTATCCTGAATCTCAATACCTTATCCTGAATCTCAATACTCTATCCTGAATCTCAATACTCTATCCTGAATCTCAATACCCTATCCTGAATCTTAATACCCTATTCTCACCACTTGGTGGCCTTCGCCCCCGCCTGCCTCTTCGGCAGCAGGATGGGCGAGCGTCGGCCAAGATCGCCAAACGTAACGCCTTGGACGGTCAGCGCGCAGGTCACGTGAGCCCACATGACGCCGTCGTCTCTGCCAGATGCCGCTGACGCCGATTCGGCCAGCAGCGCCGGTTTTAACGCGCCGCCGCGGTGTCGGCACAGGCGGCACTGGGCGGCGGCGGCGGCGGCCTGATCGACGCCACCGGCGGTGTCGGAGCAGCAGCGGTCGCAGAGCCAGCCGGAGGGCGGCGTGTCCTCCGGGCAGCCGTAGCAGAAGGCGTGCACGGCGACTCGGCACCTGCGGTGTCGAATGATTTTGTTAGTCGCTGAAAATGACTGCTGAACTAACAAACGCCAATAAAATGGCTGCTAAACCATCAACTGCCGAAATGTCCAATCAGTAGCAAAATGCCTAACAACCCCGGCAACAGATAAATAACTTGATTGCTTGACAGCTCGTTGGGTACCTGGCGCACTGCAGCACAGCGGAGACCTCAACCGCAGACCGGCCGATATCAAACGGGCCGTCCTTAGCAAAAAGCAGCTCGGGCAGCCAGACAGCCGAGCGCCTCTGCGGGCACTGCTTCCTTGGCGAGAAGCCCAGCCGGAGAACTTCGGAGCGGCGCTCAGGCAGCAGGATGAAAGTGCAAACGGCGCAGTGCGGCTCCACCAGCGCCATTCGCTCGTTCAGCGCCGCCTCCGCAGCCGGATTGGCTGGCGCGTCCGCCCACAGGGCGCCCTGCGCGGCCAGGAAGCGCTGGCCGGTGGCGCCGAGCTGCACGGGACAGGCGTCGGTGCTGGCGGCCGCAGGCGCCTCGGAGTCGCCGGCCGAAGCCGAGGCTGAAGCGGCGGTTGCCTCCCGCAGCAGTTCGATTGGTCCGCAGTGCCGGCGCGGATCGTCGCTCAGCGTCAGCGAGGGAATGTCGGACGAATGGTCGCTGCCGGCGTCCCAGTCGGCGGCTGGCGCGGTGGATGGCGTCATGGGGGGTGGCGCCTGAGGCGGCGCCGGCTGCGGGACTGACGACTGCGTAGGTCGCCGCTGACGCTTAGAGTCATCCTCCGGGTGCGGGCTGGCGTCCCGGCCCTCCAGCCAGTCGTCGTATCTGCAGAGGACGAATAAGGCGGAGAAAAATTGCTAATTCAGCTACTAGTAGTGGGATCTGCGACATTTTGCAGGAATTTTTTTGCACCGGTCAAACAAAATTACAAACTCGAGCTCACTTCTCAGGCTCGAACTTGCGGACAAAGAGGCCCATGTCAATCTTGACGCTGTCCTTCTGGCAGCAGCAGAGCGCCGCCTTTTTGCCGTAGGCGAGCCAACGTCTGCTAGCAAAGTTGGTGCTCTCGGCGCAATTGTAGCCAACGTTAAAGCCGCTGTGATAGCCGTAGGGAAAGGTGATGATGATCTCGCCCGAGTGCTGAGTCACCCTGTCGAATGGCACTCCGTATTTGTGCAGCACCTGGCCGAGTTAGGGGATCAGGGAAATGTTGAAACTTCAAAAGGAAATGAAATGCTTTATGACTAATAGCCTCAATCGATACATTTTATAATAACAATTTTGCGCAAAAAAAAGATCGAACGCTAATAGCGGAACAAAGCAGGGCCTGACCTGGGGGCTGATCAGAGTTGTTTTGTGGCGCAGGAATGCCGGGCAGTTTTTGTAGGAGGTGCCAAAGAAGCTCTGGGCCAGGCGCTCCAGTTTGCGGCCGTGGGCGGGCGGCACAGCGTACCAGTGCTTGGCGGCGCCGAAGTGAATGTAGTTGATGGAGTACAGGTCCATGTCCTCCGTGTGCCAGGGGAACGAGGTCTTCCACATGCCGAAGTACAGATAGGGCGTGTTCACGCCTTCAATCTTGACGCCGGAGTCCATCTCGATCTCGTCTAGGATGCTGCCGAGGCGGGCGATGTTCCAGCAGGTCTGGTCGGGATCCGTGATGGAGCCGCTGACGTCGGCGCCGTAGATGCCCGGGTTGATGGTGATGTTGGCCCAGTACTTCTTCTCCAGGTGCTCCATGTCGGTGTGCGCCGGCGTCTGGAACTTGGCGCTGGTGGCCAGCTGGCGGAAGTTCGCCACCGTGAGCGGGCGCTGCAGCTCGTTCCACTGGCTGAACACGCCGCCAGTGCCCGACACCTTCTGCTTGATTGGCGCCGGGATCACCAGCTGGTCCACATCCTCGTAGCCGAGCCGGCGCGGCACCCACTCGGCCGGCGGGATGATCTTGCACACCCCGGCCAGGTGCGCGCCCTCGGACTCGATCTTGGCTATGTAGGCGTTGAAGTCGCGAAACTCGTCCATTGTTGGACGGAAAGTCTTGATTTTGATGCCGGATGGGCTGGACATGACTGCGGCTGCTGGGCAGGCCGGCTCCGGCTGCAAGGATGCAAGCTGGCTGTCATAATAATAATAACAGACGCTGACAGGTACACCTGTAGCGCGGGTGCTGATGCAGGTGAAGACTGCACACCCGTTGCACCTGAAACACTCTCGGGCATGGTAGGCACCCCACTGCCAGCTCCGTCTTTTTATTTTGAACCTGACTGGCAAACAGTGAATCTTAACTCACAAAGCCACACAGTGACAAGATAAGATGGGCCTGCTGCAGGATCAGTTATTACCTGGCATTTGCTGATACCCAATTACAGCTGGGTGGACTGAAGCAATGCGGGATTAAGTGCCTTGCTCAAGGGCACAAATTCTCCTAGGGACGGGACTCGAACCCACGACCTTCTGGTCATAAGGCAGGCGCAGGCGCCCTAGCCACTAGGCTATAACTCCACAGTAGAGTAGTGGCTGTCATGCTCACCCCACAAACTGCCCACTTAAAGCCTGCTTACAGCTTACTGCATCATCAAGGTGGGATGCACTTAGCAATGCATTCAGGACTGTCTTTGAGAACCAAATGAGCCTTGTTGACTTCTTAAAGTTAGCATGTCCATAACTCAGACACCCCTATGTTGGCAGTTGCTACCCTCTATACTTACTCTGCAGATTAAGATTAAGCGACATTCATAAGTTATCAAAGTATTTTAGTTAGTATTTGTAGGCAAACAAAAATAACAATAGCTATAATTGTACCTTGCTTTTCTTAAACACTTTGGTATAAAGTAGATATATAAAGTTTTTTTATAATTTTGTAAGGCAATGCATAAATTTAATTTAATAACGCATTATTTTTATAAACTAATGAAAATTTAAACAAATTAAAAAATATTCAAATAAAAACCTTTAAGAATAACACAACCTTAGTCCATATGGGATATAGTTGCAAAGTCCCCAATTCAGATACAAGAGTCAAAACAAAACTTCCAAAAGTTCCCTATGCCATGGTAGCTATAGCACTTTTTATGCATTAATTTGCACATATCATATGATCAAAATTATAATTTGAACATATTTTACAAATATAATATATTTATATTATATTTATATATTTTTTTCTAATATTTATAATTTGCTATTAAATTTTAAAGGCTTATGTTAGGCAATATTGGGACAATAGAAAAAAATATATAGACTCTAATGTGGTTATTTCTCAAAGCTAGAACTAAATGACAAATATGATACTTTATCTACCTTTAGGTCCAAGATTTTTCTAGGTTCAAGATGCAATTTAGTATCCTTCTAAGTTTAGGATATGATTTAAAGGGTTGAAATGCATTTTTTCAAGACCTAAATTTTTTAAGTTTTTACTTTTAAAGGTTTTTTATTATTAAAAAATTGTATTGGGATGAGTCTTTTGTAGCTATTATTTTTCTACACTTCTAACTATAGCAAAATTTATACTAGCTAGGAACTCTGGCAGGATCCATGATTTCCTAGAGAGATACTTTATTGTAGCCAACAATGGTCTAATAGGCCTAAACAAAAGGGTTAATTATATATATACATATGCAACTTAAAAAATTTATCCAACCAGTGCAACTATTTGCAACATTAGCAACATGCAGATTAGAGAAATTTTATATTTTAGCAAAAAAAGGTTTTGCATGCAACTATAAAGATTTATCTAACATTCATAATATACTTTTCTAATTTGCAACATAGCTTTCTAATTTTGTAATATAGCTTTTCAGTTTTGTACGTTATCTTGGTTAGGATCTATTTTACCTAGCCAATTTGGTTAGGTTGGTCAGGTATTATAAATATATAATATAATTATGAACCTTTAAAAACTCTATAGGAAAAAGTTTTAAAATAGCAGATGGTGTCTGGCATATCTTTGAGGTTTTTCTAAAGTGCAATGCATGCGTAGACACATGCACCTGCACGCAAGATTCATTTCTTTTTTCTGCTAACTGCTAGGCAATGATTGAATCTATGCACAAAATCAAGAATACATTTCTTGTATGCAAAAAAAATTTGCACACTTGCACACAGAAACCTAATTTATTTGCATATGGATAAATGGTAAAAAAATTCTGAATTTCTACAAAAATCATAAAACTTTGTAGAATTTCTTAAATAAGTTGCAAAATTGGCTACATATGTTATAAAATTGAGGGGGTAAGTTATAAGATTGGCAATGTTGGATTAAAATTAGAGGAAAAATATAATATGTAAGAGGATATTAGCATGAAATGGTTTGTGGGATATTTTGTTAGTCCTTTGAACTTTTTTCCCAAGTAAGTCACAAATTTTTTTGAAGGGTTAACTAAAGTGCAGTAAAAAATATGCTCTAAATTGCTCATCTGGAGGTTTTTAACATTTATTCCAATAGGGCCTAGGGTTTGAAAATGGAAAGAAAACAATAGAGTATACCTAGTTAAAAATTTCTAGCTTTGAATTTTTTATTACCAATCAGAGTTTATTCTTTAATTAAATAGCTATGCACATACATGCCCAATACCTATCCAACCCATCTGAACTGGACAAGTGAAATGGCTGCTGGCCAAGGTAAGTTGCAAAATCGCTGATGTGAGTTGCAAAATCATTAATAAAAATTGCAAAATTGGTAATGTAAGTTGCAAAATCAGTGAAAATTGAGGAGGTAAGTCGCAAGGTTAAGGAAGTAAGTCACAAAAAGGACGGGGTAAGTCGCAAAAGGGAAGGGGTAAGTTGCAAAAAGGAGACGAATTGAGAAGATTTAGGCAAAAGTGGTGCGCAGGACCTTTTTTTGGTCCTTTGAACTTTGGCCCAAAATAAGTTGCAAAATTGGTCAAAATTGGGAAGGTAAGTAAGTTGCAAAATTTTCCTAAAACTAAGTCACGCTGGACGGGTAAAATTTTTAGGTTGGGCATATATGACTATGTATGTAGTAGGATTATGATAGGCCTACTTTATTTATATTGTTATCTATCAAATATCTATCTAATTTGATAAAATGGTATTTTTCAAAGTGACCAGTACCCATCTATAAGCAATTTGTAAAAAGATATGGCAATCCTAGCTAATGACAGAGAAAAAAACTTTAAAGTTGTACACAAACTTGTTTGAAAAAGGCTACATATATGCTTGTACAGAATACTAGATGTATCTAAAGTTTCTAATGCTCCTTTACTAGAGTTTAAGATATATGAAATTTAGGCCTAGGCTACTAGCATTAAATTAAAAAAAATCTTGCTAGGCCTAATAATTGTAAAAACAAGAAACATGCAAAGCAAAGGCTAGGCAGCTAGAGCCATATGGGCATTAACAGGAGAAAAGCCGAAAATAGAAAAAAACTCCAATATTGTTAAATTTTATAACAATAGGTCTATGAATTTATAAAATTTTTCTTCATTAGACTTAAACCTTTTAAACTGGAAAGTTAAAGCAGGGGATCGAAGTATACTATGAACTATAAACGGCAATCAAGAATTAATCCTTTATCTGATTACAACCTGGTCCAGGAATAAAAAAATAAAAAATCTATTTTATAATTTTTTGTTTACTTTAAACAAGTATAACAAGCTAAGAGCTGCACTTAGTGCTTAAAAATAAATTATATTTATCTTGTAGAGTGATACAATATATGCAAGTTTTTGTAAAAGCTTGAAATAGCTGGCATTAGTACTAAAAAATAATTATTATCGCATACGCCTAATTTTAAAGTATTAAATTATCTAATAATTCATTAAAAATGGGGGACCTAATACTGTCTAGGAAGTAGGACCGGGGAATTTTAGTGTATTCAATGGCATGACAATGTCCTAGGCTAAGTGGAAATATATTATCACTATTTTAACTATTTTCACAATGTTGTTAACTATTTGCCTCTTCCATTTTTAATTGTAATGAAAATATTGTAAGTTTTCTATGTTTCCTAATGCGCTAATAATTTTTTTATCTTTCGGTTATATATTTTTTGCTAGACACAAGATGCAGATTGCTTTTTGGCAGTAAATTACGAAGATAATATTGTGTTGTCATTTTTTCCCTATTCTATTTAGATTTTTTAATAATACTTTTAACTAATTAACAAATTAACTAACTAATAGTAAATAATAAAAAGACTAGTCACCAAATTCCTTCAATTATTTCTTAGTACACAAATGGCAGGCGTTTTTCTAGTATAAAAATTGAGTAGTTAGGCTATTATTTCAAAAACAAATATTCTAAAATTATTGGACTGTCAATTCAGTCTCTTAGCAATTGATTAATTTGATATTGACATAATATTTGTTTTTCATAGGAACTTTTAGCAAATAAAAGGGAAGATTTAAGTGGCTAAACCTAGAAGTTTATTTTATTTAGAGTTGGATATTAGCCTAGAGTTGGATTTTTCTTCCTATCTTTTAAACCTGCTATTTCTTTTGCTGCAATTTGCACTTTAGGGTTGTGGCCCCCATTTTTAAGTCATCTGGCATCGCTGTATTATTATTTAAAGCTCTATGCCTAGTTATACCTTAAATAACTCATCTCTATAAGTACACTAAAGTTAAAAAGCTTATTGACAGCCTCCACCGTCATCTTCCAGCAGGTCATGGCGCACGCTGGCCAGCCTCGCAAAGGCATACTCAAGCACCGCGCCAGTTTCGACTGCTCAGGCAGCTCAGTGCAGCACCAGCCAGGCGGCGAGGCCGCAGCCTCCAGCAGCCTGACGCCGCAGTCGGAGTGCCCGACAGACGCCGAGGGCCGCAAGCTGTTCCAGTGGGACGAGATGAACATCCTGCGCACCTACCACCCGGCCGGCAAGGACTACGGCCACATGAAAATCGACGAGGCCCCGACGCCTTACGAAGCCTCCGGCAGCGACGCCGACGCCTCCGAGTCCGAGTCCTCATCCGGACCAGCCGGCTGCAAGGACCACCGGCGGCGGGCCAGCTTCAGCGACGCTGTGCAGCCAGACGTCCTGGCCCAACGCCTGGAAGAGACGGCGGCGGAGGTGGCCGAGTCTGAACTGGGCGGCAGCAGCGAGGTAAACCACGACGCTGACGCCGACGAGTCGGAGCTGACTGAGGCGGAGCGCGAGCACCGGCGCCGCTTCGACGCGCTGCGCCGGCAGCACTACAACGAGTTCCAGGCGGTGCTGCTGGCCAGGGCGAAGGCCGCCGAGGAGGACGACGGAGAGGAAGAGGAGGAAGGCGAGGCGGCGAAGTAGATCTTTTAGAACCCCCGGCTAAAAAAGCCTGAACGCATTGATTGTACCGGAATGCGTCTAAAAATAACTCAACTCGTGTGTCTGTCGGGTCCAGCGGCGCCAGCACTCAGTGGGCGGAGGCCTGGATTGCTGCGTCTTATCAGCTTTGTTTGCTCCTGCCGGGGTTAGCTGCTGGCTAATCTTGCCTACATTTCTAATCAATTTTCTTTGCTAAAATGCCGTCAAAGGCAGCTCAAGCAGGAGCGGGGGCGTTAGCGCGAATAAAGAATTCATTTTTTACTGTGTCACATTTAGCCTCTGTATTTCTGTGTCTGCAATATTTATTCATTCTGCAATTGCCTTCCATGGCCAGTGATAGCACAATCTGAGCTGATGAGGCGCGTCCAGACAGCCTCTCTGCTGCATCCTTTAATCTATCTATTGGTTGCTTGAGTTCTTATGGGCGTGGCTCGATCAGTTCCGCATTTTAGAATTCGCAAGATGGCTTCATTAGGCATTATCGTCGCAGCTACATCTGTTTTTGTTAGTCCTTTTATTGCAATTTTTATACGCTAACCTTGCTACTGTTATGAGGTAGATAGTAGTAGCGTGAGTTTGTTTATCTCTGTCTTAAATGTAGTTTGCTAGAGTGTTTTTGCGAGTCTCTTTTTACTTAGATTTTAGAACAGAGCTTTTTTGTTGGATTAATTTGTCATTATTTTACTGAGGTCCTCAGTAGCGTCTGTTTTAGGCTATCTTTGCGTTTGCTGTACATAACCTTGCCGCGTTCTGTTGCTGTGTTGCTGCTGCTAAGCTTTAAATTGACGCTATTATTGTTCACCAATACCAAGCCAGAACACAGCCTGGTATCTTTTGTTACGGTTGTACGAACTGGAAATTAACTGTGCCTTGTTGTATTACTGTATTTTCTTTATCATTTTTCGTTATGTTGTTCTATCTTAGGGGTGGCAAGAAGGAAGTCAGCATGGGATATTAAATGCAGTATATTAATAGACCATCAGGCAGGGATAAAACGGAATGAGCCCAGTGGAGGCGTTTTATATAACTTTCCCTGCAAATTGCAACTTTCCTGTGCAAATAATTGCATTCATTCTTGGCCTGTGAACACAGAAATGTTCCTAGATGCTGTATGCCGCGCATCTAGTTAACTCGGCTGAGAACAATGCTGCAGGGACTGGGCTTGAACTATTGCCCTTCACAAAGGCATGGGCAATAAGTCTACATATGGCTTGCTCTTACTCTGACATTTGCAAATAAGTCCGAAGAATACTCTGACAATACTCGTATAAAGGAAAATTCGATTGCTAAAGTTTTTGGTGTCTCTCGACCCCCAATGCTATTATCAACCTTTAGGATAAAAAATATGTTAATTCCACGAGCGCATCGCTATCGTTGGCTTTAAAACTTTTGCGGGGATCACCGTCCAGATTGTCAGTTAACTTGTTTTCTGATTTCAAACTACTGATAATTTGTGAGTATTCAGACTCTCAGCAGTTGTGAAATAAAATATTTAAACTTAAGCTAACTTTTCAATTATTATAAACTGTCTTTCAGCAGCAGGCTTAATCAGACATGAATTTGGTGTTTCGATAATATTAGCTGTGAGTGAATATTGTCAGTTAAGATTCAAACAAAAATTGTAGACAATAAAAAGTTAAAAAATTTGATTATGCACTGTAGTTGACAAACAGAACTAATCGGCAAGCACTTTTTACATCCGGGACGTCATTGCAAGGCCGGAGAAAGTGATGCAGCCAGAGTAAATTTCATCTAGACTGAATCGCATTGACGGATTCATTGTTTGTCAGAGGGCATCACTGAAATCGTCTACAGTCAGATGGCGAACTCTCACAGGGCCTGGCTTCGTGCCTCACCAGCCGCTCACACGCACAGAGAGGCCGCCCCGATCACCTGGATGCTCACGCGCCCGTCCGCCTGGCTGTTGCCCCCGGCAACGCCCTGGACGCCGGTGGCCCCAGCCGCGGCGAAGCTGCCGCCCCCGCCGCCTCCTTGGGTGCCATCGCCGCTAGCGCCGCCTCCGGAGTAGCCGCCGCCGCCTCCGCCGCCTCCGCCTCCGCCCGGACTGCCGCCGGACTTTTTGCCGCCCCCGCCGCCACCACCGAAGCCGCCGTTGCCGGCATGGCCGGTGGCGACGCCGCCCCTCCAGCCGCCTGCTCGGGACACGCCGCCGCCGCCGTTGGTGCCTCCAGCTTGCTCTCCGCCGTTCGTCAGCCAGCCGGCTCCGCCGCCGCCCGCACCGCCGCAGCAGGTGGTCGAAGCTGCCGGAGCGCCGCTCCCAGCGGTGCCGCCGCTGCCCTGGTAGACGCCGGCCGCAGCGGAGGCGCTTCCGTCAGCGCCGATGCCACCCGCGACTCCCGCAGAAGATTCAGCAGCCCCGCCGCCGCCGCCAGCCGCCAGCAGCAGCGAGGAGGTCGCGGACTCGTACACGAAGCTGCCACCGCCACCGCCGGCTCCGGAATCGCTTTTGCCAGCGTCGCTGCCGACCTCGCCAACGACCACCGTCAGCTGGGCGCCGCTGAGCACGAACTTGGCCTCCTTGAAGGCGCCGTTGCCGCCCGAATTCGCGCCGGAGTTCGAGCCGCCGCGGGCGCCCCACGCCCGGATGCGGTAGCAGGCGCCGGGCACGGGCGGCGAGTAGCTCTGGGGGGCCGCGCCGCCTGCGGCTGTGGGAAGGCGGGGCGCGTTGATTTGGCGGTTTCCGTCAGGATTTTTATTGAGTGTCCTTGAGGCCTGAAGTTGCGCTCTCAGCTTCACCACTGCCTATATTCTGGCCTTTGATCTCTGCTAATGTAATTTAAGTAGCGCAGCTCTCAAATAGCTATTTAAAACGGCAATATGCGGTGCAATAAGCTAATAAGACGGTGCTTGCCAAGTTTAATATATATAATTGCTAAGGCCCGTCACAAAAGATGGGCTTTGAAGCACTTACAAAACACAAGTTCAGCTGATGGAGTGACGGCTTGGATGGTTGTAGTCGGAGTCGTGGTGGTTGTAGTTGGAGTCGGAGTTGTGGTTGTTGTAATCGGAGTCGGAGTTGTAGTTTTTGTAGTCGGAGTTTTGGTTGTTGTAATTGGAGTTGTGGTTGTTGTAGTCGGAGTTGTGGTTGTTGTAGTCGGAGTTGTGGTTGTTGTAGTCGGAGTTGTGGTTGTTGTAGTCGGAGTTGTGGTTGTTGTAGTTGGAGCTGTGGTGGTTGTAGTCGGAGTTGTGGTTGTTGTAGTCGGAGTTGTGGTTGTTGTAGTCGGAGTTGTGGTTGTTGTAGTCGGAGCTGTGGTGGTTGTAGTCGGAGTTGTGGTTGTTGTAGTCGGAGTTGTGGTTGTTGTAGTCGGAGTTGTGGTGGTTGTAGTCGGAGCTGTGGTGGTTGTAGTCGGAGTTGTTGTTGTTGTAGTCGCAGTGCCAGCCTCAGTTGTATCCTTGCAGTCAGTCCGTTCCTCCGCCACCCATGTGTTGCAGTCGTGGCCGCCAGATGCAGCCCAGAGGCTGCGCAGGTCGCAGGCGGTGCCCAGCCGGCAGAGGGCGGCTCCGCTGTCAAACTCCGCCACGGCGCAGGCGGCCTCAGAGGCGCAGAGAAAAGCGCAGGCAGCCTCGTTGACCGCCTGACGGGCCGGGAGGCGAGCTGCCAGGGTATTCGAGCAGCAAAGACCGCGGGCCGGCAGCAGCCGCACTCTGGTGGCCAGGCAGCTCGGCTGCGCATCCGATGAAGCTGCCTGGAGGCTGGGCAGCAGCAGCAGCTGCATCAGCAAAAGCAGAGAAAAAGGCGAAGAATTGAAAAATTTTACGTTTTTCATGTCGACAAACTGGAGTAGAGGCTCTAAGATCGGAGGTCGGTACGCGAGTAAGTGCGCTTAAATAGAACATTACTTTCGGCATAAGCCGCTGAGAGCTCATCGCCATTGGTCGAGCCTGTATTAAGTTCAGACAGAGTTTTTTTTCCAAGAGTTTTTCCTTACTTTCTGGCTTGCAGCCGTGATGAATAAAAATTTAGGAAAATTGGAATGATTTTTTACCGACAACCGGACGAAGAGAACTTGGCTGACGGGCTAAAAATATTTCCAGCTTTTTGACAAAACGATGCGTGGAAGGCTTTAGCTTACAGCGCATCATCAATGAAGCTACACGGTGATAGGGCGCTGGGATAATAAGAAAGTGCAGTAATCATAACCACCTGAAACTGGTTTTTTCTTCATCAAGTCTGGCCCCAGTCTTGCACTTTCTTGGAGGTTTTTCTTTCGTCCGAATTTTTGGAAGGTCAGCGGCTCCTTGTATTATTGGCTGTCAACATTCTTCCGCTTGCTCTAATTAATATTAATAGACAGAGCAAGTGCTTCCCTGAAGTGAGCACAATGTAATGGGAAGTTTTATTTTAGTGCGCCCTGCAGCATTGAGTCAGTCTGGCAAGAGTGGCCCGGGCCTTGGGTACTCTGTTGAGCTTGGGAGAAGTTCAAGGTGATTAGGCTGAGAACTTGCAAACTGCGTGGTGGGTAGTTATGATAAATTTTTGCAGATGTTATTAATTTTAAGCTGGAGAAAGTGACATTTTATCAAGTTTTACGTAGGAATGTCATGAAGCCACTTAAAAGCCTTTACTTGACAGAAGGAAGACCTGCCAATCATAGTTCACGTCAGCAACAGAGAATGAGTAGTTAGATCTGGTCCAAGTGCGCGAGAACATCATGCGTGCTGTCTTGCCTAGCAACTCGCTGAATTCTGAGGATTTGAAGGCACTGGGCGGTTGGATGGTCAGCTGGACCCGTCGAAGAAGGGGGCAATGCCACTGCAGCTGGAGCTCTGTCCTGCTTTTGGGTCGGCGTCAGAACACATTGACTTTCAAAAATTATAAATGTGCCATTATAAACTGTTTGTTGCTATTTGAGTTTCATGGCGTTTTTTAGTATCTGAGGGCAGAATAACCGAACGAGCGCAATCTGATAGAATGGAATACGCACAGGAGTTTTCTAAAAACTTCAGACAACAGGCGACGTTTAGAAAGGATTTTCAGTTTTCTATTTGCTGGGAACTTTTAGGGCGATTTGACTGAGGACGTGATATTTTGCTTGGTTTGTCTCTACGGGGAGATTTTTTTTACCAAAATCCCGTATTCATATAATTCTGTCCTCGCCAGCCTCTCCTTCCTCAACTACGCCGGGGAGGCATGAGGCGAACAAAAGTCTTTGTCCTTGATGCGTTCGGGCCAGTCTGCCACAGTTGCTTCTTTTTTTAGTTTGTCGCTTCTCTCGCCACCATCGCGAAGCCAGTCTTTTTTCTTGATCTATTTTTGAATTCATAGAGGCCAAAGTATCTCTATTTTTTGGCTACTAAAATTAGTGACTTCACGGAGCGGATACGTGCGCTACGACTACTGAAAGTAGCGAAACCGAATCAAATCAGAGGAAGACTGAAACGCAGAAAAAAACCCGAGACTTAAATTCTCAATTAAGGTCGTGGGTTCGAACCCCAACTCTGGGAGAAAATTTGTGCCCCTTGAGCAAGCCACTTAATCCCGCTGTTTAAGACGCCGCTCGCTGCAGTTCCACACCCAAAAAGCTAAATTCAAAGTCCGATTTCAATGCAGCAGAAGTTCTGCCAATGAGAACTGAATATTTATTTTATTGTCAGCGTCTCCTTGGACGAGTACTTCGACCTGATCATCCTGAACTTCGCAGAATGCAGCTTGCTCAGTTTCCCTGGCTGCTCAAATTTCTCAAGATCTCAAGAAAGCCTGGCCCATTCTCAATCGTAAATTTCAAAGTAAAGCAGACACGCAGCATTTGTACTCGTAAAAGCGTCTTCAATTTGTGCAGTCATTTCCTACTTTATCAAATCATGCGGCTCAGTGGTATCTATGGAACTGTCCATCGTTACATTGTTCGCACCTTAAACCACTGTAGGTGAAGGGAGACAAGAGAATAGTCATACTCCCATGTAGCTTCATGCAAAAATTGTGCCTGATCTGTGTGCGCTCGTATTTTAGTTCCATGTTCGATGGTGCAATAAAGGATTTGCGCAAATTTCATAATCGCCAGAAATAGCACACAGCAAGACCGGGTTTGCACTCACTAAATTGTGGAACTAGCGGCTACTCAAGTGACTCACCAGCATGGCGCTACGAGCGTACACTTGGGTTATAGTTAAGATGCGTACACTCATGCATTGTGCAGCAAATGTACATTCCGACAAGGTACTAATCCATAGTCATGTGACAAGATCAGACATTTTCTCTTATAAAGCAGTGAGTAATTTCTAAAAAGCTGAGAAATCAAAAGAACCTTTAAGCATAAGTAACTCCTGAAAGCACTTCGCATTTTCAATGTCCGACGATGTCGAGAACAATCACGTCCGCTTGCTGACTTTTTCGGCTCTATTGATGAGGTGAATGCATTTGTGACAAAGAAATAAAATAGGTTACCCTATTTATTCTAACTTTATTGAAAAACTATGTTCTTTTCAGAAAGTAGAATAAATTTCTGAGACTTAATTCTGTCCGTAAATTGCTTTCGATAAAATTAATTACGATCCCACTCTTTGCTATCCAATTCTTTATGATTCCACTGTTTTTTCCTATTCATTATGATCCCACTCTGTTGCATCCTATTCATTATGATCCCACTCTGTTGCATCCTATTCATTAAGATCCCACTCTGTTGCATCCTATTCATAATGATCCCACTCTGTTGCATCCTATTCATTAAGATCCCACTCTGTTGCATCCTATTCATTATGATCCCACTCTGTTGCATCCTATTCATTAGGATCCCACTCTGTTGCATCCTATTCATTATGATCCCACTCTGTTGCATCCTATTCATTAAGATCCCACTCTGTTGCATCCTATTCATTAAGATCCCACTCTGTTGCATCCTATTCATAATGATCCCACTCTGTTGCATCCTATTCATTAAGATCCCACTCTGTTGCATCCTATTCATTATGATCCCACTCTGTTGCATCCTATTCATTAAGATCCCACTCTGTTGCATCCTATTCATTATGATCCCACTCTGTTGCATCCTATTCATTAAGATCCCACTCTGTTGCATCCTATTCATTAAGATCCCACTCTGTTGCATCCTATTCATTAAGATCCCACTCTGTTGCATCCTATTCATTAAGATCCCACTCTGTTGCATCCTATTCATTAAGATCCCACTCTGTTGCATCCTATTCATTACGATCCCATTCTGCTGCATCCTATTCATTATGATCCCACTCTGTTGCATCCTATTCATTATGATCCCACTCTGTTGCATCCTATTCATTAAGATCCCACTCTGTTGTACCCTATTTATTATGATCCCACTCTGTTGCATCCTATTCATTATGATCCCACTCTGTTGTACCCTATTTATTATGATCCCACTCTGTTGCATCCTATTCATTATGATCCCACTCTGTTGCATCCTATTCATTAAGATCCCACTCTGTTGTACCCTATTCATTATGATCCCACTCTGTTGCATCCTATTCATTATGATCCCACTCTGTTGCATCCTATTCATTATGATCCCACTCTGTTGCATCCTATTCATTATGATCCCACTCTGTTGCATCCTATTCATTATGATCCCACTCTGTTGTACCCTATTCATTATGATCCCACTCTGTTGCATCCTATTCATTATGATCCCACTCTGTTGCATCCTATTCATTAAGATCCCACTCTGTTGTACCCTATTCATTATGATCCCACTCTGTTGCATCCTATTCATTATGATCCCACTCTGTTGTATCCTATTCATTATGATCCCACTCTGTTGCATCCTATTCATTATGATCCCACTCTGTTGCATCCTATTCATTATGATCCCACTCTGTTGTACCCTATTCATTATGATCCCACTCTGTTGTATCCTATTCATTATGATCCCACTCTGTTGCATCCTATTCATTAAGATCCCACTCTGTTGTACCCTATTCATTATGATCCCACTCTGTTGCATCCTATTCATTATGATCCCACTCTGTTGTACCCTATTCATTATGATCCCACTCTGTTGCATCCTATTCATTATGATCCCACTCTGTTGCATCCTATTCATTAAGATCCCACTCTGTTGCATCCTATTCATTAAGATCCCACTCTGTTGCATCCTATTCATTATGATCCCACTCTGTTGTACCCTATTCATTATGATCCCACTCTGTTGCATCCTATTCATTATGATCCCACTCTGTTGCATCCTATTCATTATGATCCCACTCTGTTGCATCCTATTCATTATGATCCCACTCTGTTGCATCCTATTCATTATGATCCCACTCTGTTGCATCCTATATATTATGATCCCACTCTGTTGCATCCTATTCATTAAGATCCCACTCTGTTGTACCCTATTCATTATGATCCCACTCTGTTGCATCCTATTCATTATGATCCCACTCTGTTGTACCCTATTTATTATGATCCCACTCTGTTGCATCCTATTCATTATGATCCCACTCTGTTGCATCCTATTCATTATGATCCCACTCTGTTGCATCCTATTCATTATGATCCCACTCTGTTGCATCCTATTCATTATGATCCCACTCTGTTGCATCCTATTCATTATGATCCCACTCTGTTGCATCCTATTCATTATGATCCCACTCTGTTGTGTAGCAAATTCATCTATTCATTATGATCCCACTCTGTTGCATCCTATTCATTATGATCCCACTCTGTTGCATCCTATTCATTAAGATCCCACTCTGTTGCATCCTATTCATTAAGATCCCACTACTGTTGTACCCTATTCATTAAGATCCCACTCTGTTGTACCCTATTCATTATGATCCCACTCTGTTGCATCCTATTCATTATGATCCCACTCTGTTGCATCCTATTCATTATGATCCCACTCTGTTGTACCTATTATTACGATCCCACTCTGTTGCATCCTATTCATTATGATCCCACTCTGTTGCATCCTATTCATTATGATCCACTCTGTTTGCATCCTATTCATTATGATCCCACTCTGTTGCATCCTATTCATTATGAGGCCACGTCCGAACATACTATATTTACTGTGATCCTATTCATTATGATCCCACTCTGTTGTACCCTATTTATTACGATCCCACTCTGTTGTACCCTATTCATTATGATCCCACTCTGTTGCATCCTATTCATTATGATCCCACTCTGTTGCATCCTATTCATTAAGATCCCACTCTGTTGCATCCTATTCATTATGATCCCACTCTGTTGCATCCTATTCATTATGATCCCACTCTGTTGCATCCTATTCATTATGATCCCACTCTGTTGCATCCTATTCATTAAGATCCCACTCTGTTGCATCCTATTCATTAAGATCCCACTCTGTTGCATCCTATTCATTATGATCCCTGTCTGTTGTATCCATTTTAACATTAAAAAAACTTTAAATCTAACTTGATGAGGCCTAGGCATGTATAAATGCCCTATACTATATTATTGTATGAAGCTATGTATCATTAAGAACTTTTAGGCTAAGTAATAACAGCAAAATAAATTTGTAAGTCAAAGAAAAGTGACCTGTAAGACTCCCAGACTTTAAAATAATATTCCCCGTCTTGCGATGAACATTGGTTTCTTTGCTAATTGCAAAAGAATTTAGTCATGTTGTAGAAAATGCAGAGGACTTCATATTATCAAAGTGATTTATTGTTGTAGTAAAACATCAAATTTTCGTCTTTACAAAACTTTTGAAGACATTTTATTATGTAAGATATTTTCATCTGCGTTACATGGGCTTTTACGAGCTAAATAAGACATTCCATAGCTGTGTACATTAAGCCAATGCCTCAATCAATGGCATTTATGTTCACTATTGTCAATCTTGTCAAACTTATGAGTAAGTTCTTTAAAGTTGAGAACTCAGAGAAACTTTTAGGCTTAAGTAACTCCATAAAGCAGCACTGTCATGCATTATACGAGCGTATTTCAGTCCTATTCTTATTTTAGACAAGCAAGCATTGCAAGTTGAAAAAAATATAATAACAAAGAGCAAATTTTATTAATGATCTATCTATCTATATAAAATATTTGTCTCCGCTGCCACCCGTGCAAGTTTCAGCTAAAAGTCCACAAATTCGCAAGTTGCTTTTTGCTTGTTCATTAAAAAAAAACTAAAACTAAATCCAATGGCTGATGCTACCACAGTGGAGCGCCGCCGCATACAATACAACCGAGACTTCTTGTGTGCCCTATGGTTGAAGAACCTCCAGATGTCCCTCGAAATGCGAGCCGAGATCGAAAGATCCGGCATAATGTTAGATGCCACAGATGTAAGTACGCTCGTACGTTTGTATTTTATTTGAGCTCATGGTGCAAATTTATTCATTAATCAATATAAGATAAATAGAGGAGGACCTTTTCGAGTTATGTTTCGACCCGAAGGTTTCTGTTCTGAAGTGCATTATTGTATGAGGTTGTGACCCTTTACAGAAACAGGGTCGTGGCCAAATTAAGGACTGCTATATTGTGCTGAATGAGTCCTACGTTCATGCACTTTTATTTCTGGTCATAGGATAAGTGGCATATCATAATGTGCATTTAAACTGATAGATACAAAACCCTTCGGCTTCTCCGATAAAATTCATGCGTTTAATGAAGTAATCATTGATTTTTAGACACGGAACGCAAAGAGGCGGCAAAATGAAGGCAGATGCTTGACAGAGCCCAGCGAGGTAAGAAATTTGCTGCTTGCGAACAAACTTGCGAGTAAACAGACGCTAGTAGGAATAACGAGTCACATGGCTGGTACTGCTTAAAAAATTTTTCATGTGACGTCTTCCAAATTGACAATGTGGCTCGAATTCGAATTAGTTTAAAAGTATCCATAACGCAAACTCAATTTCAAGGAAATAACTAAGATCATAAGGGCGTTCAAGCATCGTGACAGGCGGCTGGGGGAGCTAAGCAGTGACCCGGATCTCTCCAAGGTAAGTCTTAAGAGTATAAATTTTAGCGTAATACTTAGCAGAACTTATCGCCTCATTCGCATGGCTACTTTGTGCGCTTTCTAAAACGTTGATTTCTCAGTGGTCTGACTTGGTCGTGAAGCATATCAGATCAGCCGTATCGGAGCACAACTTTCAGGTGAGCTGCTTCAGATAGTCTGACTATCTGAGTTATTTATAGTTATTTTTTCCATTGTGGCAAACTTTCTCCGCCATCAATTTAAGCCCGTCTCCAAACTGTGGCGTGAAGTCTCCACTCTACCAGATGTAAGCTTCCATTTCCGAATACCATCGATAATTGCGAGCCGCCAACTCAATTTGTCCTCATCTCGTTTCAGCTTCATAGCGAGTGCCCCGAGGTGAAAGAATTGGCGCGCCAATGCAGATCAACATTCGAAGCTAATTCGCTGACCAATTCGAATCGAGGCGCCGCGACTATCGCTGGCTTGCTGGATAAGGAGGTCGAGAGCCAGACGGAGCTGGAAGAGATCAGAAAACAGCGCCATGACTGCATCTTGTGAGCAAAGATGAAAAGATGGTAGATAAAAGGAAGTTGAGAGATAAAAAATAAGTGCAAATACGAGTACCGGATACACTAGGCAAATTATTGTAGTTAGGTGGGGGCAGTAGGCTAGCGCAGACTCAACAATTTTTCTTCCCATAGGAGAATTAAAGTAAAAACAACCAGCACGAGGCACTGATACCCAAGGACCACTACTGGTATAGTATCTTCTTAAGTAGTCCTTGCTGATACCTTATCCACGCGAGTTCACCCCAGAGTCGAGCCCGCCTTGGCATGAAAGATCGACAATTTGCCTCATTGTTACTTACATTTTTATTTTTGAGATCAAAATTTTTTTTTAATGAATATTCGGATAGGAAAATTATTTCATGCAAACAAGTCCATGCCAACAGGTACATCAGCCACCTGTACCTGATTGGCAGTCTGTCAGCCACTGTCTACTGCTGCATGCACAAAATCGCTTTGTACCGACTGCGCTTTCACAGCGAAGAATTGTGCAACTTGGGTCTGCAAGCTACTCTGGAGGAGCTCATGGTAACATCCTCATCCATTTCCTTTTTTAGTAAGAATATTCATAGGTACGAGTACATCATAAACGTCCATCTCTTAATATTTGTAGCAAAAGGTTACACGGCCTCGCCACATGGTCGCCTACTTCTGTGACAAGTCACTCAGTGACCGAGACAAGTCACCCAGGGACCGAGACAAGTCACTCAGTGACCGAGACAAGTCACTCAGTGACCGAGACAAGTCACTCAGTGACCGAGAAAAGTCACTCAGTGACCGAGACAAGTCACTCAATGACCTCGTTGAGGATTCTACTTTGACTGAGGTGAACGCCAAGAAGCTTTAGACAGCTAGTCAGATTAACTTCGAGTTTTGACGTTTCGACTTTTATTCTTACTTTCATTTTCCTTAACCGGATGGTTTTTAGTGGACGGCGCTACTCTCTAAGCACCTTCGCTCAGCAGTTCGCAACAACCAATTCAAGGTTAGCTGGACCTCTATAAGCATCCGTTATATGCACATTTGAAATGGCTAAGTAATTTTAGCATACTAAACTCAATATGAGCTTCAGTACTATGTAAATTTTAATTTAAGTGACCTCTATTTTAGCCTAAATCCTCGCCGTGGACGAGTGTCTGTAACAAAATCAGGGTGAGTTACGCGTGAATTACATCTTTTCTGCGAGCAAGTTTTGTTTTACTGTTAATACCCTGCTACATTTATGACTTTGTCTGTATGTACACTCAACAGCTCTATCCAAGACCACCGGGCATTGATGAGCTGGCAAGGCAATGCCGAGAGTTTTTCGTCCGACCGGAAGAGATCCTGCAGGCTGGAGACGATGAAGCCAAGCATGAGCTGTGCGACTTCGTTTTGTGAGTACACTTGTACTCAAATTTGTTGAAAGGATTAGCCCTTTGATTGCGTAGCTGCTTACTCGATTGCAGGCTTATGGCGTACATCATTGAGAATGACTGTGAAATCAGCGACTCATTAGCATTGGAATGCATGCTTGAGCTGATGTCCTGGAAGCTTCGATCAAATGATGGAAATTTAGATCAATGGCAGCAAGCTATACAAGACCTTATGGATCCGCTGGTGCAAAAATTCTGCCAGACAATGGTGCCAGGTAGCCAAATTCTATTGCCAGAGGAGAAAAGTGCGCTGGAGCCGTGGGAAGCAGCCGCCAGCAAGGGCACTTACTTCCACTACGAGTGCCTTGACCTGCTCAGTGGCTACGCTAAGAAACACATGCCCGAGAAAATCAAGTTATTCAAAACCTCTTTCGAAGGACAACTGAAGGAGCTGCTTGGCGCAACGCAGGGATCCAGCAGCTCCCGTGTCCTGTCACTCGGCTGCGGGCCTGGCAGCGAGCTTCTGGCTGCAATGGAAGTCTGGGCTGATCAGACTGGAATGCGACGTAACTTCAGCTGCGTGGGTGTTGACAAGTACTGGTGGCTGAAGAGTGCCTTTTTTGCTAGCCAGTGCCAAATTTTCCAGGAAATAAGCTCTCAAGCCCAGGAGGTCTCACTGAAGACAGTCTTTGTACAGCAGGATATGATGGAGTT
Source organism: Macrostomum cliftonense (assembly GCA_950096795.1). NCBI lineage: Eukaryota > Metazoa > Platyhelminthes > Macrostomidae > Macrostomum > Macrostomum cliftonense. The sequence continues at coordinate 717,025 of CATNEM010000117.1, read as the reverse complement.
CGTGGCCAACTCACAGTTGAAATTTGAACTTGCTGTCATGAGCTTTGTTGGTGTTGACTGGCCACGCGCTGAGGACTTTGTGAATAAACTTGCGGATCTGCTCATCGAGGATGGCGCCATCCTGCTCATCGACAACTTTGTGGAAGACGTTCTCGATCTGATGGATCTGGGATTCCGACCAACGGCCGTTTGGTTGTCCTCATTTGACCGCGAAGCACCAGGACAAAAGGGCCAAGCTGAAGCAGCTCAAGCGCCGAAAAGCTCAAGTCAGTCAACTTCCAACGACAGTCTGTACGCGGCCAAAGTGTGCTTGGTTTACCAGAAGCATCGGAACGCAGTGAGTATTTATCATTTTTAATTTACAAGAACATGTTGCTCAAAACCTTGAACCGTTTTCCAGATCGATTCGGACGAAACATTTCAAGTTTTCCAGCCTTGTTCGGTTGACCGATGCAATGTAAAAGTACACAATTTTGTCACGAAGGGCCACAGCATGGGCCCCAAGAGGAGAATTGCGGCGTACGTGACAGCAGCCAAGGCTCTGGTTCGCTATGAAGGTCAGCGGGATGAAGATGAGCTGATTGCTAAAGATTTAGTTGACGAGTTTTGCAGTAAATATAAATCTTCGAGTTGGAAATGTAGCCTCGCAACCGACAGTCGCGAAGAGTCTGAGGCGACGCAATTTCTGCTCTTCCGGCAAGCAGACAAGCCGCAAAAACCCTGGCTGCTTTTAGCCGAAACAAATCGCAATGAAGACGCACAATCTGAAGGTTATTTTGAAATCTGACAATATGTGAGGCAATTTTTTGAGCGAGTAAATTGTGCTTAAAGTTTTTTTGCAAACTCCATTGTTTGTCTTGCTAAAGCCAAACAAAATAATTGTCTTGTTGAAATGCGCTCATAAACTAGATTTTCTGCAGTCTTGTGTATATTTTTGCCTACAGTTTACGAATTAGTTCATCTATTTTTTATTTTCTACTGATGCTATTTTTATTAATTGTCTCAACTGTTCAATGTATGCTCGGCCAAACCAATCTTGGATCCATATTTTGTTACTGGCCGTGATGTACTGAACAAATATTCATCGCAGCTAAATTATACATTAGGCAAAAAGTATGAGCGTACATTTGCGGTATTCCCTTTATTGAGTGATTAAATACAGCACTTTGCAGGCTAGAAGAGAAAACAAGCAAGCAATTAAATAATCGATGACAAAGTCAGTGGAATTTTTTACACTCTATGGTCAAAGCCATGTGCATTCCTGCAACCAAATAAATAATGTTAGCACGCAATTCATAAATTCTCAATGCTTAGCAAAGTTCTATTGCTCAACAAAGTTAAAAGATCGACAGCTAACTTTGATGCTGTATATTTAAGAGGCTAAATGGTGTGGTACAAAAAGTGACTTTTTAATACGACGAAACATATTGAAAAACTAGTATGCAAAACCCAGGGAAAAGTACAAAATAAAACTCGAAAAAGATTTCCTTCCGTGAAGCTGTCCGATATATGGCAGAAATCAAACGATGTCTTCTCCCGCGACACATCTAGGGATAAAGCGGAGTGCATTCTGAAACCATCCTCCACATTTGACCGGTGTGATTTCGGAAGTTGCTTCCTCGGCGATTCTCTGAAGAACAAGAATTCACCACTCACATAGTGTTGTCTGTGGTGGTGGATTATCAAGTTCGAGCTGAACTTGGGGGAAAGACAACTCGTCATATATAATAGTCACTTTTTGTACGACACCATTTAGCCTCTTAAATATACAGCATCACAGTTAGCTGTCGATCTTTAAACTTTGATGAGCCATTGAGAATTTACGATGAATTGAATTGCGTATGAATTGCGTGCTAACATTATTTATTTGGTTGCAGGAATGCACATGGCTTTGACCATAGAGTGTAAAAAATTCCACTGACTTTGTCATCGATTATTGAATTGCTTGCTTGTTTTCTCTTCTAGCCTGCAAAGTGCTGTATTTTATAACTCAATAAAGGGAATACCGCAAATGTACGCTCATACTTTTTGCCTAATGTATAATTTAGCTGCGATGAATATTTGTTCAGTACATCACGGCCAGTAACAAAATATGGATCCAAGATTGGTTTGGCCGAGCATACATTGAACAGTTGAGACAATTAATAAAAATAGCATCAGTAGAAAATAACATATAGATGAACTAATTCGTAAACTGTATTTCGTAGCCTGCAAAATGCTGTATTTAATCAACTCCAGTTTTTAACTGAAAAAAATAAAAAGCAGCGACGTACTTACACCCTGCTACTAGAGTTGTTGATCAAATTAATCTTAATTTTGCGCTCAAACGCGTAAACAATGAAAATGTCTATGGCACCATCGCCTGTTCTTTCAATATTAGTGACAATGTTAATTGGCTGTTATCGGTGGGCATTTGACGCGCTGACACATCTACACCAAACATTGGGTATAGAGCTTTATACTGATGGACATTAAACGCAATTCCGTTATTCTCTTTTATGGCCAAGTCACTGAGTTCGTTATAAAATTTACTGATCTTGTTTTGAGCAAAATCGCCGTTCTACGGCAATCCAGGATAAAGATTATCACTGATCTCATGTTGAAAACTTTCTATTGTTCCGTTAGAATAATTAAACAAACTATCCGCGGTTCGTAAACTGACAATAATAAACCTGGGATTACTACACGAGCCCTCGTTTACGCAAATTTGGGTTTGTCTATTGTTCCGTTCACACCTGCACATGTAAGCAGTATTCGCGATATTGATTTCTTTATCAATTGCCTTTGCCTTTAAGTACTCGGCTTTTAGAGAAGTCTTAGGGTAAAGAATCTCTAAATGCAACTCAACGCCAGTCAAAGAAATCTCCATGTTAGACCACCCTTAAACGCATCGACAAACTAGCTCGGGCAGAGGAACAGGCGAAAAATTTAATTAATCAGCAATCCCAGTCGTATAATAATTCGTGCAAGCAGCTACAGAGTTCCACAAGCCAGGGTTGTCAGCCGCCACACAGAACCTTAAAACAGTTAAAGAAACAATTAACGATCTTCAAGAAGCCCGAGTCGACGTCGTGGTGTTTTGATTGTGTTTTCGTCGCTCGTGACCAAGCTCCTATTATAACCACATAATTGTAAAACCTGCCCTGTGTAGAGTCATTATTGCTTTAACAATGTCAGATTTAGAGGGCTGATTGTCACTGCATACTCCATTACCAAATGCTCCATTACCCGAGTGCTGACCCATATGCTTTGACATCACCATTAATATTGGCAGTGTTAATTGCGGCATAATTGCCCCCTGTTTCCAGAGATTAACGAATTCGGCGTTATCGAAATTATCACCGAACCCGTCGCCAAGTCCGTTTCCTGACTTAAAATGATCAATCAATGCACTTATTCCTGCGATAGCGCCAGGGATCAACACTAAAAAGATACCATCCCCTTTCCTTTGTGATAGCTCAGTTTTAAGTTCGTGATAGTCCTCAGGTGTCATACTTTGAGTAAATAGCTTGCGGCCGTACTTTTTTGCAAGACTGTGTAACTTTTCTGGAGTTAATAGTTGCCCTGAACTATTACCGTGTTTCTCTAATTGTTTAGCTAAATAATATGGTGCAACAACTGGTAAATAACCACCTTGTGAGTCGTCTTTAGTGACCAGGTTCTTGACTGCAGAGGCGCATTGCAAGATTGGTGTGACTACTTTTGCGGCTGTAGAGACGCCTTTAATTATTTTAGGAATTAGTGAAAATAGAACCCAAAAATCCGCCGCCGTGTTTTTCCTCTTCAATTGCGTAACAATTACCGTTACACTCGACTGTTTTATTTACTGGGTCAATTCACTCCTTCACTCCTTGAATGGTGACCGTGCCTGGCGTTTGTGTTTGAATGAGGTGTTTAATCTTATTTAATGATCGCGTTCTGATTCTAAGTTCTGTGTCGGCCATTCTTTTGTTTTTTGTCAAAATAATTTAATGTAATTTATTTCAGTGTCTGGAGGTATGACCAACAGTTCTGCCCTTACGAACGAACGTGTGGGAGACTTGGGGTTGAATTCCCGTGATAAAAAGTAATACTCCCCAGATGACGATTTAAAACGCCACACGATTTTATGTACATCTAAACTTAAATAGGGGTCAGTTGCCCTTCGCTTTTTGTCCATTTCTAATTCACCTGGCAAATATAAATAACGAAGAAACTCCGAATCTGTTAGAGTTTCTGGGGTGTGTACACTGGGCAGTTTAGGGTAGTTGGAGACGAACGGTTTATGCACAGTGTTCAAGATTTCGTTCTTAATCGCCTCAAAGGGTTTTTGTCCAGTCAAGCGCGTTACTTTATTGTTGAGCTGACCAGTAACAGTGGGGAGTTGGTCTTTCCATTTGGTGTAGTACTGTCCCGACTTGAGTTTGAGCTCCTCTGCGGTCTGCTTGGCAAATAGTCTCCGAGACAGAGTTAAATTAAACCGCTCAACAAACGCCTGATCTCTATGCAGCTCTGTCCGCCCAAAGCGCATTATTGTATTGTTCTTTTTCATTAGCGCTCTTACTGCTCCAAAAAATTCTTTCCTCGGATCTGTCATAAGTAGCTCTGGATAGGTTACGGGTGAATTTTCATATATGTCTTGCAGAGCGTCTGCTACAGCTTGTGACTGTTTTGTTTTAAGCGGCCTTGCTTCTTTGTAACGCGAAGCTACATCAATGACAGTAAGTGCGTACTTTTACCCCGAATCATTTGGTAATAATAAAATATCAGCTTGGTGTGCTTCCTTAGGCTTATAGATGCTAAAATGGGGTCGTGTAAACTTTACTGGGGGAAAGTACACTTGATAAACAGCTTGTTTCGACAGCCATTTTTCTACGACTTGTCTACACGACGACTCTAAGAAAGTATTGCGCGCAAGTTAGTAAAAACTGTTATATCTGGTAAAGCAAAACTAGGGCTGAGGGTTGGTGAAAATGGGGTAGGGTTTATACTTCACGCGCCAGACAGGGAGTTGGGAATACTGCTGAAAGAAATGGGGATATAAAGAGAAAGCGGTTCGCTCAACTCAGCTACTGTAACTCCAATTCGCATGCATGGGAAACTCAATTTCAAATTCGCGCGAAAACCCCGTCAATGCGGGGAATTCACATATGTAGGGGGGAAAGAGGACTCCCATATTTTTTTTAAACTGTGGAGACACAGTCTAGATATTGGCGATTAAATTAGGTACGGACAAAATGAGTGTGTATATAAACGCCAATTATGGCACGCCAGAGCAGGCCGAAACGAGGGTGAAACCAACGATTTTTGCCCGCGACCGATGTCTATGGCCAAAACGTATGCTTTGACAAAAAGAAGCGATAAGTCAAGGAGAATTTTCCAGAAACACAGATTCCGCAATTAAATAAATTTATTTTACGAGCGAGCTAAGCCAAACTATTATACTGTACGCATAAATAGTTAAAGTCGCTTGAATGAGTTTTTGCCATAGACATTGACAGCGGGCGCGACGGCGGGCACGAAATGAAGTCAATGCATTGAAATGAATACGTTTTTGCCATAGACAGTTGCAGCGGGCGCATAATTTCATTTCGTGCCCGCTGCTGGGGCTGGCTCTGTTATGCCATAATATACCTTTTTGCAATCAATTTCGTCGTTTTTGCGTTCAATTTCGGCGCGAGCGCTAGTGTGCAGTCCAAACAACTGAGCCATAGACACTGGGCAACTTTTGCGTTCAAATTCGGCCTTTTTGCGTCCTATTTCGGCAGCGCAATCACATGGGCACTGTGGGCACAGTTCGAACGTTTTTGCCATAGACACTTTCTCACTCGATCGCGTTCAGTGAGGGTGGGGTGAAAATTTGTCTTCGAAAGCAGGCCTATAGTCGTCTCCGCAAGTCTGTTTCGGTGTTTTTACTTTCTGCTCCCAGCTAGAATGCCTCCAAGAGGACAATACACGCGCGTCACGACAGTTGATCGACAGAGACTGATCGCAGCTTACGACTCCAATGCAGACTGGCGAGCGCTCGCTCGTGTGCTGGGCTTTGCGCGCCAGACTGCGGCAAGCATTATCAAAGCCTACGCTGACCAGGGCAGAGCGGACCCTCTTCCAAAAGGCGGAGCAAAGAGGCGTCGCTTGACAGATGAGATGGTGAATGCGATCACCGAATTCCTGGAGACCCAACCTGGCGCAACACTGGCGCAGATGAGGAACCACATCCTGCAGGGATTCCCCAATCTAGTGAATGTGTCACTGTCTGCCATCAGCCGCGCACTGGATGGAAGACTCATCACTCTCAAGCTCATGAGAGGGAATCCAGTGGATTGGAACACTCCCGTGACCAAGGAGGCCCGCCGCATGCATGCTGAGTGGATGTTGGCCGAAGGCGTCCATCGCCACAAGATCTGGCTTGACGAGTTCGGTGTCAATCTGTGGACACTCCGCAGTCAGGGCTGGGCTCCACGAGGCCAGCGTGCCGTCTCGGTTTTGAATGGCCAGCGAGGGCAGAACCTAACCATCTGCCTGGTCATCTCGCCTGTGTACGGCCTGATTCACCTGACCACTATACAGGGAGGCTTCACCAACGCCCATTTCGCAGACTTTCTAACCGAGTTGGACGTCCTGTTAGACGAGGAGGAATTCGTGCTCATGGTTGATGGCGCTCGTGCGCACCTGAACGTGCCAGGATTGGGTGAAGGTCATGAGTGTCGGTTTCTGCCCCCGTATTCACCATTCCTGAATGCCGCTGAGCAGGCAGGCTCATGCCTGAAGGCAGCGCTGAAGCGTGCTCTCTCGTCGCCTGCGGTGCAGCGGGAGGCCGGCGATCAGACCGCTGCACAAGCAGCGGGCATCTCACTGCAGCAACATCGACTCCGGCTGCTGCAACGCTTGGTGCGCATTGCAGCGCAGGACATTACACCGTTCAAGTGTCTGCAATGGGTGAACCACGGCCAGACGTACGTGCAGCGTTGTCTGGATGCCGAGGATATTTTGGCTTAAGTGATGCGACCCAACGAAACTCTGTAGACTCTGTGGACTAAAATCAATTTCTAATTGACTGATCAAGTATAGTTGTTTCTTATTTGTATTGTCCTTTATTGTTCATGCGTATCCATGGTTATTTTGTGGCGGCGAGGCTAGTTTCTGTAATTTCAAATTGTGAATTTCTGATGCCGTAAGCTGCCGAAATAGGACGCAAAAAGGCCGAATTTGAACGCAAAAGTTGCCCAGTGTCTATGGCTCAGTTGTTTGGACTGCACACTAGCGCTCGCGCCGAATTTGAACGCAAAAGTTGCCCAGTGTCTATGGCTCAGTTGTTTGGACTGCACACTAGCGCTCGCGCCGAATTTGAACGCAAAAGTTGCCCAGTGTCTATGGCTCAGTTGTTTGGACTGCACACTAGCGCTCGCGCCGAAATTGAACGCAAAAGTTGCCCAGTGTCTATGGCTCAGTTGTTTGGACTGCACACTAGCGCTCGCGCCGAAATTGAACGCCAAAACGACGAAATTGATTGCAAAAAGGTATAATAATATGGATAGGCTGCTTAGGGCAGAAATGAGCTACGCGCCTCGACCGTTTCGCTCATTTCTGCCCTAAGCAGCCTATCCATATTGTTATATTGTGTTCTGGATATGTTAGTCACTAGTCTCTTTATTATAGCAGCTAAGATTTTTCGTAACGGTACAAGTGACAGAAGAAATTTTTGACGTAACGGTCTACCAGTTGGGATATTCTGTTTCCTTGGAAGTATAACATGTCAACTGGTTTTCTTTCAAGGGAGGTCTTGGAACCATCATTATGCAAAGCAAAAATTTTAACTATGAACTGTGGGGGAATAATGAAAATGTAACTAGCGAATAGAGCCGAGGCAAAAAATTCAAGAATCGATGGTTTTTCATGATTTTTTTTCTAGGCCAGGATAATAAAAATAGGGGTAAATTTTCCGCGGATCTGTTTTCAATTCAAGGGAGGTCCTGGAACCATCATAATGCATACTACAAATATGCATAATGCATAATGGATAATGCATACTACTAATTCGCATCTATTTGATTGATGATGTGAATTGTATTAATAATTGGCCCAGATTTTCAATTCAGTCCATGGCCTCGATGCCTAGGCTTACCAAGCAGGAATATATAATAGCCATTTATTAAAACTAAATAATTGCTAAAGTAGGTTTTGCTTTTCCATGTGAAATTTTATAATGCTATATTTTAGCAATAGCTAGTTTCTTTTTCTAAATAGTCTAGTACTAACAATGTAAAATTTTTTAGTTAAACCTTTAACTCTAATTGATTCACGTTTAATTGATTTATTGAGTCATGGCAGCTGCAATCTGCTGAAATAAATCTACTGCATAAATTAGATACCTTTAAATAGTTGTAAATCCGAGGACGCTCTGTCAAATATGTTTATTTATATTCAAAAAATACATTTGGTAAGTACAGCTTTAGTACAGTCCAAAATTTCATTTGAAAATTCACTATCGGTGTCACCAATAAAGCTTGGTTCTTCATCTTTAACGTAACCAATTACAGCATCGTAATTGTTCAATCTGATATATTCGGATCGAAGTACTTGGTGCAACCGACGATACTATTTTAGATCATAAAATAATCTCAGCTACAATATCCCTATTATTTCAGTAAAACTAATAGCGCATCAAAGTGAAAACTAGTAGGAACCAAACTCCATCATGTCACTAATCGATGACCTGCGATTAGCAACACGCAATGGCAACAACGAGCAGGTCCAGCAGCTGATCGCTAAGGGTGCCGACATTCACGAGCGCGATGCACTCGGCTGGACGGCCTTGCACAGGGCTACGGCCAACGGGCACATTGCTGTGATGACCACACTCATTCAGGCTGGCGCCGACATCAATTCTGAGGAGGATTTAGGCCGGACACCCATCTATTGCGCCTGCCAGAATGGTCTACTACCGGCGGTGAACCTTCTCATCGAGAACAGAGCCAATGTGAATCGACAGCGCAAGAATGGCAGGTCGCCGCTCTATGCTGCTGCAGCCAATGGCTATATTTCCGTGGTGAAGGCTTTGGTTAGTGCTGGGGCCGTTGTGGACCTGCCGTCCGGCACTGGCTGTTCGCCGCTGTACGCGGCTACTCAAGAGGGTCATGTAGCCGTAGTGGAGTATCTGATCGGAGCAGGCGCTGATGCCAACCGGCAGAGCAACGATGGCTCAACTGCTCTGCACGTCGCCAGCTGGTGCGGTCGCGCAGCCGTAGTTCAATCTCTCATTGACGCCAAGGTTAACGTTGACGCTCAGGACGCTTCGGGAAAGACGCCTTTGCACGAGGCGAGTGTCACCAAGAACGTGAGCGTCATTCAAATGCTCATCGATGCAGGCGCTGATGTTAATCGGCAGGACAATATGGGCTGCACCCCGCTGTTCTTTGCTATCACAGTTGCCTGCCAGCCGGCAGTTCGAATCTTGCTGAGTAACGGTGCTCGGCCTCAGATTGCGTCGCTTCGGCCTCCATTCTCGCCGCTGCAGGTTGCCTGCTTCATCGGATCGGGTGAAATTACCAAGGCCATCCTGCAGCACAGCCCGCATGCTGCAGACCGGCTACCTGCGTCCTGTACATCGCTTGCTAGAGAGTGTGCTGAGAAAGTGCCTGAACAAGCATCGCCAAAGGGTGACGTCATAATGCACGAGTCGAGGGCAAAGGCGCAGTGAGTGTTGCTTTGCATTGACATGACACATTGCAAATATGTGTAAGAAAATCATATAAGTTATTGCCCCTGACTCTGGCTCTGGTCGAACGCTTTGCTGTAAGCTTTTACTGGATTCAGACCACTGTTGGTTAAAAGAATTTGCGTGTTCCTAAGCAAGCCATTGAGTGTCATTTTGCTTCGGGTTGGGTATAGCTTTCACTTCCTCAAGATTTCAAACGCTGAAAACAATTGCTTCCCCCGAAATATCGAATCCCAGAAACTTTATATAGCTGAAAAATATTTATACTGTTGGCTACCTTAACATCTCTGACATTTCACATCCCATTAATTTATCATTCTGCAGGTTCACATAATTAAAATTTTCTTATCCCCAATATTTCTTGTCTTCGAGTTTTCATATCACCAAAATTTTAAATCTTTGAAATCTCAAAACCTTAAAATTAACATCCCAAAATTTCACATTCCCTAATTTTTTCATACCCGAAATTTCACATCTTCAAATTTTGCATCACCAAGATTTCCCATCTCTGAAATTTCCTATCCCCAAAAATTCATTTTCCCAAAATATCAGATCTTCGTAGTTTCACATCTCCAAAAAATTCTCATGCATGAAATTTCACACTTCCAAACTGCAGGGGCTATGTAGCTGCGGTTGCTCAATTGACAGTGAGTTGTGTAGCCGGATCAGATATCATAGAAAAGCATCCGAAATGGCGCCAATTTTTTGTTTTAACTCTGTTATGCATTTGCCAATCTCACTAGTACGCAATTATGAACTTTGCAGAAACGATGACGTAACAGACACCCAGTTGAGCAACAGTCTGCACTCACAATTCAAAAAGGCTGGATTCACCTGCCAAATGTCAGCCTTCCAGTCTGCATGCGGTGACGTCATGCAACAAATTGAGCAGAAGAGGCGAAAATGGGAAGACATCTTCGTCGTTGGCAGCTTCTCAGAGGGCTGGGGGAATAGCTTGAGCAGGCTAATCGGCAAGACTGACGTCGAGTCTGACATTGATGTGGCGGAGTTCTTTCCTGGCAGAAAGTATCACATTCGCGGAAGATGTCAGTGCGAAAATGTCAAGGAGGAGGATCTAGTTAACTACGATAATGGTCACGTGATGGTGACCGGACTAAGTGAGTCATTCATGGCATTAGTGTTTAATTGCCTTAGCTGAAGGCCAAAGACTTGAGAATCGTAGCTTAATAAACCTAGCTATCAAAGAAAAATGCTATTCCAATGACATAATTTTCTATATCCATACAAGAAACGGTCCCAAACGCAGCATTTTCAAAATAACCAAGCAATGGATAAATTCATTTACAGATACAAAATGTACACTACTTAGCATATCATACTACTATTGTAATCCTTGCTTTTATGTCTATTCTTTGTTTTCCTTACGATGGTATAAGTCTAGCGGTTTATTATCTCTTCGGGGTATAAGCAAAGATCACAAGTGATGCGCGAGGCAAAGAAGAGTTTCAAGTAACTCTTACAATTTAATGTGTAAATGCTGCTTCTAGTGGCAGTAATAATGACTTTTACACAGTTTCAGTTAGTTGCTAGGCTCCTCTCTGCACTACGCAGGGTGAGGAGTTCGGAGCCCTGTTCTAGCACTGGTTGCGTAGCGTTAGATGAAAACCTAGGGGTTAGAGTTGGCTTATTAACCGTTCAAATGGTCAGTCGAGTTCGGATCAAAATCAGTCTTCCGGTCGTCCCGTTGCCATGAAGGGAGGAGCACGCTGAGGTTGTTGAGCCAAGGCGATTCCGTGGCCAAAGCTCTCCCGGGGCCTCCGTCTGGCTCATTTGTCAACTGTCACCGTCGCCCTTTGCCTCGGCAGCTTCTCATTGTCCGGCTCGCCGCCTAGGTCCAGTATCTGCAATGCAAAGTCTCTCTGGGTGGGGCGGTATGAGATTAATTTAAGATGCTGCTTTGTGTTCTTTTCCGCCGTCTGCGTCTGGGTGCTGCCGTGCTGCCTTTCTATTGTTAGTCTACTTCAGTTCTTTAGTCCGTTTGTACCTAAGTCAGTTCAAGCTAGTTTATCTAAAGTTATTAAACTATCTTTAAACTATTTATCAATATTCTATTCCTTATAAATATCAGCCTAGGATAATAATATACAGTGCGAATCGTAAAACTGTTGTACTTAAAGCGCTGTTCTGAAAAATCCCTAAATTTTTTATCGCAAGTCACGAAAAAAGGGCAAGAAATTATGCATTGCATTGGCTTTAGTTTCAATCGATAGAAATAAGGGTAAAAGGGTAGCTGCAGAAAACACAGAAAGCAAAAACTGGAGTTTTCACACACCCCCCGTGCCCTCGTTGTTTCCAGCCAACAACCCA
>CATNEM010000117.1:622500-685000 GCA_950096795.1 Macrostomum cliftonense | reverse complement strand
TTATTTTTTTCTATCCTAGATTATTTTTTTCTATCCTAGAATATTTTTTTCTATCCTAGATTACTTTTTCTATCCTAGATTATTGTTTTTTATCCTAGATTATTGTTTTCTATCCTAGATTACTTAACCCTAGCTGTACTGTTAGCCCTCTATCCATGACAAACTGACAAGATTGATACAGGAACCAGTGTAGGTAACGTGCCATATTTTCTGCGTCTTTTTTGTATTCTTAATTTGCTTTTTATGCATGTTTAGTCAAGCTGTCCATATGCGAATATGGAGATACGGTATGTGTAGTCACGGAGATAATATATAGAGTTAGAAAGAGTGGTTTTAGCTCCATCCTTGAAGAATGTTGACGTCCCCGCCTGGCCTCACTGACTCTGACCCTGTCCCTAAGGCTCTCTTTGAGAAGCGCAAACATATATACGAGCGTATTTAGTGACAATTTTCGTGTCTTTTGGCCTTGGACTGCTGTTCACTATTTTCTCCTTAACCCTGAAATTAATCATTACATTTTTCGCTGTAGTACTTGTACGTAGCTTTTGTATTTTTACGCTAAAAATTAGTTGTCATCATGCATCTTTTGTTTGTTTACAATCGTAGAATATGAGAACGTACATGAAAGGTAATTGCAAAATTGATATTTTCATTTCGTCCGGCACCTTCATTGACACGGTGTACTTTTAGGGTATCCTTGATACCATGTTTGAATACGCTTTCTTTCTTATACACTTTGTGTACTGTTGTACACGCATACTTTTGTACTTTACAATTTTACACTTATCGCAGTATTTGCGGATTATAAATGAAGAATAAAGAAAATAGATGCGCAAAATAGCCAGTATCTCGTTATCATTAACGCATATTGAAGGAACTTTGTTGGAGATATTTAAATGCTCAGACTTCAGTCTGCATTCATATTTACATGCATACGATGCATCGATTGTCTTTACCTTAATTGTGAGCTAATCTACATTTAATACTTTTGTATTTCTAATATTTTTGAATCGACAGAAACCACCTGCGGAACGCCCTGAGCAGCACCCCTCCAAAGCGAGGCCGCCTGGTTGCTAGTAGGGTTATGCGATATGGACGGCCACCGTCTACTCACCGGCAAAAGGCAGAATAAGCAGAAAAGGCAGAGCACATAACATACACACGGATACGGTAGCCGATATGTATCGAAGAAAATATTATTGACAACTTCTTCTGGATACAATACACAGGCACACACTCACACAAGGGGGGTTCGTTTCTGCACCATCCCGGCAGTCTGGTAGGCTTCCCTATATACCTTCTCAATGTCTAACCCCCCTCTATATACCTTCACTGTGTCTTAATTCCTCTCTGCATAAATTTCTGGCATATTGCATGTCTAATGTACTCTACTTAGAAGGTGAGACGAGTAAAGCGATTTGAATGTAAGAATATAAGTAAAGTGAAAAAGTAAAAAACGAGAAGTAAAAATCAATTAGCTTTATAAAACAATAAGTCTAATAAATGGTATTACCGCTTCGCAAATAAAGAACTCAGACAGTCAGTTTTTCACGCAGTCTAGAAACATTTGCATTTTTATCTTATTACAATTCGGTAAAGCTCTTTAGTACCCAGACTTACTATCTGGACAAGGATGGCATAAAATGGTAATGCAACTAACCAAAATATTGAATAGTTTTCCATGTAAATCTCTGACTAAATTAATGTACTGTAGGACTCACTATTATACTCGCCGAGATCCCACTATACCGGTAGATTATATAGCTACTCCTTGCAAGAACTGGGCGATAGAACTGGGCAAGATTAGCGATAGAACTCGGCAAGGTTAGCGATAGAACTCTGCAAGATTAGCGATAGAACTCAGCAAGATTAGCGACAGAACTCTGCAAGATTAGCGACAGAACTCGCTGGAACTCCACAAAATTAGCGAAGGCACTTGGAAAATTTGATATCACTCAGGAAAATAAGAGATGGCATTGTAGGGGAAAACTAGCACAATTGAAATTCCATCAGTAGCAGTAAATTCCTTTAGCATGTTGTAGGGCTCTTTTACTAAGTCTAGTTGTTCAATATTCCTTCAATTTCAATATTGAAATCTGCGCCCATCTCCTAGATCCTTAGATACCAAGTTTAGTAGCGTGACTAGTAGAGTGACAGTTAACTGTCTAGTAGACACTGGCAGTCTGGTACACAGTACCGAGCGGTAAATACTGTATGCTAGGTAATCTCTTGCTAGTCTTAATAACCCTCCGTTAGATTCCAGCCGTTTCCTGGATTTTAGTTTAGCAGCTTGAATTTTATTCACACCTTTTGTTCTTTTCTACTGCTAGTAGCGTGTCTCAAAGCGTAGCGTGAGCACAGACTTCTGCTCCGGCAATTTCGACTAGACTTTTGCTTAAAAATATTAGAATGTAAATGCATTGGGAATGGGATAAAACTCCGTATTGACGTATCTAAGAATCTAGAAGCGACAGAGACAATTCCTTCTGCATCAGACAGGTACAGGCTATCACTAAGCAGTGATAAAATGCCAGCAGTCAGTGAGCTTAGTGACCTGAGCAATTGTAGCCTGAGTTCGCCGGGTTGTGCCTTTGTAAATGCATTGGGAATGGGATAAAACTCCGCATTGACGTATCTGAGAATCTAGAAGCGGCAGACCGTTTATTTATCTTTTTTATTTTACGAAAACATGTTGCTCAAAACCTTGAACCGTTTTCCAGATCGATTCGGACGAAACATTTCAAGTTTTCCAGCCTTGTTCGGTTGACGGACGCAATGTAAAAGTACACAATTTTGTCATGAAGGGCCACAGCATGGGCCCCAAGATGAGAATTGCGGCGTACGTGGCAGCAGCCAAGGCTCTGGTTCGCCATAAAGGTCAGCGGGATGAAGATGAGCTGATTGCTAAAGAATTAGCTGACAAGTTTTGCAGTGAATATAAATATTCGAGTTGGACATGTAGCCTCGCAACCGACAGTCGCGAAGAGTCTGAGGCGACGCAATTTCTGCTCTTCCGACAAGCAGACAAGCCGCAAAAACCCTGGCTGCTTTTAGCCGAAACAAATCGCAATGAAGACGCACAATCTGAAGGTTATTTTGAAATCTGACAATATGTGAGGCAATTTTTTGAGCGAGTAAATTGTGCTGAAAGTTTTTTTGCAAACTCCATTGCTAAAGCGAAACAAAATAATTGTCTTGTTGAAATGCGCTCATAAACTAGATTTTCTGTAGTCTTGTGTATATTTTTGCCTACAGTTTACGAATTAGTTGATCTATTTTTCTACTAATGCTATTTTTTATGAATTGTGTCTTGCTCTCAACTGTTCAATGTATGCTCGGTCAAACCAATCTTGGATCCATATTTTGCTACTGGCCGTGAAAATTACGGATAAAAAATCTATACTTAGAGCTTGGAATTGACTGCAACTGTAACTCGCCGTTCCGTCCCCCGAGAACTCATTATTGCAATTCTGTACTTTCAGGCATTTGTAATTTATTCTCTAGAAAATTAAATATAAGAAATATTCATCGAATCAACATTCTATATTAGGCAAAAAGTATGAGCGTACATTTGCGGTATTTTCTTCATTGAGTTATTAAATATTTAATCAAACTTCGTCTACGAAAAAATTGTCACAAGTGAAAGTTAAGGGGCTTCCAATAAAAATAGAAAATTAAACTCATTTTTGGGTTGCAAATTAAGCTTGAATTTATAATTTGTGTGAGATTTATTAAAATAGTTAAAAACAAAAGGCTACAACAAGCTATGCATTGAATAAGTGCGAATAGAAATAGTTTACGTGCGATCGAGCTAGAAGGATGACACAACTCATTTCTTGAAAAAAAATTTTCAGTCTAAAGAACACATTACGCTCGTAAGGGTAAATGAAAGTTTTTTATACAGAATAAATAGGTTTCCAATATAAGTATTGCAGTTTTTTTCACGAAAGCGGACTTAAAAGCGTTCCAAGAAACGTAACTAACTAAATAAAGAAAAATCGTAAAGCCTCATCCTCATCATTGCACTGCAAAGGAATAATAATGGCAGTAAATCGATATCAATAGATCCTACCAAGGACCACTAGAGTCAATGCTCTAGAAGTCCTTGGATCCTACGTACATGGACAACTAAATTGGAGTGCGGATTGCTATGTCTTTGAGTCTAATCTCAATAAAATTGAAGGCATAATTTCAGATCAAAATCAAATCCCCTCTGGCTTAATTCGGCATTTCCCCAGCCTTCACTCCCTGTCCTGCTTCGGGACAAATCTCTTTCCGTCTGAGACAGTTCCTTGCTGAACTGCAGCCCTGTAACTTGCATGAATTCGTCAAGACTATTTTGTAGCTCCTTCTGCCAGGTCTTCAGCTCGCCATCAGGTGACTTCAGCATCCACAGGAGCAGCTCCACCAGGCACTCAGACGTCTTTGAATTTTTGAACCCCTGGTTTTTCTTGAAGAGTGAACCCAACAGCCTGTAAGAGAAGCATTTGAGACACATCAAAATTCGTTTTTCCATAAAAAAAATCGATCGAGACTCACCTGATGCATCCTTGCATGGTCCTCAGTAGTTCATTATTTCCTGCTTCATCCTGATTTGAAATTGCTTCAAGCGCTTCGTCCGGCTTTTTAAAGAGATCCACGCACTGGCGCGCCACGGCTTCAGTTTCAGCTTTCTCGTTCGGCTGAAATTTTATGTCAATGATTCTATCGATTTTATTTTTTTATTATATGATTTTAGTTCTCAATTAATGCTTTTAGCTTCACCAAAAACTGAAAATCTTTATATAGGTTGGGAAACGGACTTACGGGCCCATCTCTCATAAGGTTGCTCCACCAAGTCCACTAAAATGTATTCGATTTTCTGCCCCATTGAGGCCTCTGTCTCCATCTGAGCCATTGGTGTCGCTTTAGTTGATTCACAGCTTTTTTTAATATAAGCAAAAATTTTTGTCTGTGTGACAGTAACTCTGCACCCTACGCTTTATTATAAAACAATAAAGACTTAATAACTGCTGCGCTTTATATTTATTCAGGAGAGGCAGAATGCACACACACCCTGCAGCAGCAGCTACAGTCGTTGAGGAGCAAAGCACCGGTCAGACCCAACCAGCTTGCAAAAGAAAAGAATGCCAAACTTTTTGCACGCCTACGGGAGCAATGGCAGCTACTCGTATAAGGCAGAACTTGCATGCAATGAATAACGCTAAATGGAGAAACTGCAGGCCAATCCCGTCTTTATATTCTAAGTAATCAAAGATTTGAACGAGTACAGGGCGCGAGCCATTTGCTAAAGACTCTGGGCGCGGGCTGGGTAATACTTATGAGTTAACTCTTTCTAACCTCTTTCTAATAGTTGTGCAAATAATGCTCAAAACTTGCGCCTCCAGTTGTAAAAGCGAAAAAGTTGGAGAAACATTTTCACACTACGATCACAGAGGTCGTTAGACAATATGCAAAAAACGTGCAAGCACGCCGTATTATGCACAATACTAGCTCGTACAGTGCAACTGATATAAAATTGAAAGTCTCATGCATGTAATTACGTACAGACCAATGCCTTTCTGATGCCTGTGGGTTTTAAAACGGTTTCCCAAATAAGGATTACTTGACTAATCTTCACACAGCGAAAGCAATTTGAGTCATCGACAAAGCTATGAAAAAGTTTTCTTCAGCAGACGCCGCTTAATCAGAAGTCACCGCCTGTGTTTATATTTTCAATGCAAGAAGAATGCGACACTGCGCCAAGGTCAGGTCCCGGAGTCGCAATACTATAAATATAAGTCGAACTCTTGCACAGATTCAGAGCTAAAACTAAAAAAAACAGCCGATTAAGCGGCAGCTACAGGTTTTTACTTCGTACAATTAAATTTGCTTAGAGCGAATAGTTCGGTACTAAAAAGCGGGAGTCCCTGTGTAGCTGGGTCAAAGACTCGTTGAAGTGCAGTCGGTGACTGCGCGGTCCGCCCGGTTACAGCAGCAGTGGAATCAGCGGTCTCTTCTGTTGCTGCTGCTGTTGCTGCTGATGGTGCTGCTTTGAGTACGGCGGAGCGAAGCAAAATATCTGTGCAAAGGGCGATGATGGGGAAAGAAGTTTTTGATCACTTTTGCTAGCAAGTTCTGTTTCCCACCCACAGCTTCCCACTACATAGATCCCAAAACTGACATGCGACGAAAAAAATTCTCGGAAACCGATTTTTGATACAATACTTTTGCCGTACAAAATTTACTTAAGGATTATAAAAACTATGCTTTTTGGAATAGAAAGCTATATTATCAATACACAGGGTATCACGTCCGAAGCGAAACTCGTTGTACAAAAAAGCTACCCAATCAACTGAATATTTACATAGGGACCGCATAAACCTACAAAAAGCTATCTAATGAATCTTGGGACCGCATAGACCTACCAAAAGCTATCTAATATACCTAGGGACCGCATAAACCTACCAAAAGCTATCTAATGTACCTAGGGACCGCATAAACCTACCAAAAGCTATCCAATGTACCTAGGGACCGCATAAACCTACCAAAAGCTATCCAATGTACCTAGGGACCGCATAAACCTACCAAAAGCTATCCAATATACCTAGGGACCGTATAAACCTACCAAAAGCTATCTAATATACCTAGGGACCGCATAAACCTACCAAAAGCTATCCAATGTACCTAGGGACCGCATAAACTTATCAAAAGCTATCCAATGTACCTAGGGACCGCATAAACTTATCAAAAGCTATCCAATGTACCTAGGGACCGCATAAACCTACCAAAAGCTATCCAATGTACCTAGGGACCGCATAAACCTACCAAAAGCTATCTAATATACCTAGGGACCGCATAAACTTATCAAAAGCTATCTAATGTACCTAGGGACCGCATAAACCTACCAAAAGCTATCCAATCCGACAAAATGCTACCGAATCTACCTTATTGGCTAAAATATTTAATGAAGTAATTAAGAAGTCCACTTAGATGTGCCCCCACGGCACAGCCGCAGCTAGCTGCACGGCGCATCTAATGGCTGTGTACAGCTGTTCAGTCCCGACGGGCTGGAGGGGCCGCAACACCCACCCAAAAAGTTTCCTCTTGCAGGGTGGACTGAAGCAACGCAGCCGCTCCACCTGGAACTTACCCTGTCCTTCTGGTCGATCTGGGTCTCCGGTTCCGGGAAGGTCATGACGAACCAGCCGCTAGCGACCTCGGGTGCGTTGGCCTTCTTCCGGACTGTGCGCCTGCGGTACACGCCAATGCACATGATCTCGAATCTGTCCAAGCAGCTGATGACCAAGTCCTCCCATTTCATCTCCTGCGGCCATGAAGTTGGCGGGGAGAGAAGAGTGGACTTTTAGTTTCAATACTATTAAAGCTGCTCCCAGATTAGGAAGCGGAAGCGACTCATCTGCTCCGCATTGATTTAGGAGAGATAATTTGCCACCACATTCAGCCAGTCACCGTCACCAGACAAGCAAATTCAAACCTTGCAGTCAAAAGTTTGGAAGATGTCCTTCAGTGGAAAGTCAGTGGACTTGAGCAGCAGCAGGCGGAAGCCGAAGACGCGGCTGTGCTCGCTCATGTCGCCGCGGCTCAGACAGCTGGGGATGCAGAAGTCCAGGCTGAGATAGTCGTCAACGCTCGGCTGGTTGGAGCCGTGGATAATTGACTCCAGGAAGGCCAGGGACTCGGGGCAAAAGTACACGGAAGCCAGAAGACCCGTCAGGTTTGGCGACGATACGACCAAACCCTCGGCGAATGACTGCGTATCCATCACATCGGCCGCCGTGATGTCCGCCAGCCGCTCCCTCGGGTCGGAGAAGCAATAGGCATTCGGCGAGTAGAACAGCTCTGATGTCACGTGGCAGTCCTTGGCGCCGATGCCACGAAGATTCTCCGTGCACAGGAGGGTCATCTTGTCCGCCAGGAACGGGTCGGAGGAGATGCCGGTCCGCTCGGCCAGGTTGATGACGGTCATGGCTGCCGCCTGGTGCGCGCGGCAGTACAGCAGGTGCTGCGGGAAGATGCCGTTGCCGTCAACAACGTAGATAAACGGAAAGTTGCGGATGCCACGCCATTCGTGCCGCTCGATGGACTCGGCGTGACCGAGGATCACGATGTCGCTGAGCTGGTCGACTGGAATCGAGCAGTTGCGGAGCGGCAGCACCAGGGAGGACAGGCCGATGGGGTGCTCCAGGGAGCCGATGATCGCCACTAGGATGTGGCCGCGGAATTCAATTTCCTTGACTTCGTCGACGCTGAGCTTCCGGCAGCGCCGGTTGGGTGCCCAGTGCAGCGTGCCGGTGATGTCCAGCAGCGGCGGCACCTCGTGCTCGGCTGCGTGGAGTTCCCGCGGCGTGGTGCAGCGCGCGTCGACGCTGTCGCGGAACCAGACCTCCAGACGGTGCTCCTCCTCGTGGCCGGTGATGGCGGAGGCTCGTCGGGCCACCATCGTATCGGCGCGACGGCGAGCCTTCGAGGCCGGCTGGAGCTGCTGGCGCGGGGCGTCAAGCCATTCTGAAACACGGAAGCGGAATAGATTGCCGGCCCAGCAACTCTGAAGCACGGAGCGGAAAGGCCTAGGCAACTCACCAACATCGCCAGTTAGGTCAAAGCTGACCCCCGCCGTGACCGAATCGTCGGTGCCCACAGATAGGCTGGTTCTGCGGGTTCGACGGCAAAGTATCGGGAAGGCATCAAAACAAAGTGAACTTATGGGCTAGTTTGTGACTAAACTCACTCGGCATCGTCCAGGTCTGACTTGTAGGACATTTCTGCGTCCGGAATCGTGCTTTGGTCCTCGGTGAGGGCGTCCAAGACTGTTGCGAAATCGTCTTTGAGGTTCCGTTCGCCTCCGCTACCGCCAGCGCCGCCTACACCGCCACCGCCGCCGCCACCGCCTCCTCCGCCTCCGCCTCCACCACCACCTTTTCCTCCATCGCTACCAGGGCGCCTGTTTCCACTGGAGGCTGAAAGAAATGATAAATAATTGCATGCTTTGAGGCATTAATTTAACTTCTCAGCGATTTATCGTGTGAAATGGAGCGACTGTGAAGTGAGGAGTCAATCCTAGCATAAATAGTGGAGCCAGTTATTCTCTCAGCCGCACTCACAGTGCACCACCACGCCGCTAAAATCACTGGCCGTGCCGGACGCGAACTTTCGAATCGATTCGGCGTCTCTGCTGATCAGGAATGCTTTCATGGTGCTTGGATTGATGAGGAACTCGGAATCGAAGGACGGGTTGATGACCCCTGTGAGCACGCCGGTGAGCTTGTCAACCATGCAGACGCCGACCAATAGAATGCTGTACGTCTGAGGGATTCATTCGGACTGTTAGGCGAATTTCGCATTGAGAAAGGTACTACTGATAGTAGTACCGTCACAGCATGAGCGAGCTATGGGCGTTGACAACGAGAAGCTTACTTGATAGGCCTCCAGCGCCAGGGTCTTGAAGCTGCGGTCTCTGTGCTTCGCCGTGAAGCCGACGCAGTAGATCTTCACTCGGATGCCCGCTGAGTAGGCCGTGCGCCAGCCGCCGTGTCCATGGCGCCGACCGCTGCTGGTGAAGTCGTTCATGTCGCCTCCACCACCCGTGCCGGAGCCGCCTTGGCCACTTTGTCCGCCTTGGCCCCCTCCAAAGATGTCTTCCTCATCTGAGCTCTGCGACTCGCGATAGCTCAGCAGATTGATGAGCAGCGTGGCCAGGCCCGGCGCCACCGAGTTGATGCCCATCATGCCCAGCAGCACCTGGTTGTCGCACAGCACCGCGTCAGGCGGCAGCGAGCCCGGCTTTTCCTGTCGCGTTCGCCACAGAGGCAGCGCGCGAAACGATTGCTGTCGGTTCGTGACGGGGAAATGGGATGCTACTGCTGGCCGGCCTGTGCTCCGCCTTTGCTGTGTCTGGCTGTGCTTGTCCTCCCTACCGGATTTTGAGCATCTGTTCCTTCCTATCATGTTGTGTTCTTACTGTATCCTTCCTATCAGGTTGTGTTCTCACTGTATCCTTCCTATCAGGTTGTGTTCTTACTGTTTTTTATGTTTGTCTTCCCTATCGGGTTTCCCGACCATTGATTGCTTTCAACATTGGAAAAAGTTTGAAGCATCACCTTGTGAAACATGCTCTTGATCTGCACAATAGTCCTGCACTGGGGCGCGCACAGCTTCAGCCCGATGGTGCGCACATAGTTGATGCGATCCGCTTCGAAATCTGATCGCGAGCTGCCGGCCTCCGAGGTGAGGATGATGGCCTCGGCCGAGTTCAACTTGCAGCCGTGCAGCAGGAATTCTGAGTCACTGGGACTGCCGAAAACCACCGTGATGCGGCCGCAGAATGATCGGAGGAACCACGTGATCTGCTCGGAGACCTGGTTGCTAAGGGATGGCGCGTTCCGATTTTGCTTCCAGTTTCCCTTTAACTTTTTCTCCCAAGAAACCAGCACACCAGGAATTATATTAGCCATAATTCTCTCACCTTTGCAGAAAGCACACCCGCAGAATTCCATCATTCGATACAGAAATATTGTGGTAGAAATTCCAGAAGAATGACTTCAGCTTGTTGAGCTGCGAGGAACCGCAGTAGATGATGTGCCTTGAATGAATTCAAGGGATTGCTCAATAGTTTTATTCCAAAAATCGGCCAGATGGTCTCAAAGCGTGTCTCGGACTCACCCCTCGCTGGCGCCGGTGTAGAATGACCGATTGCCGAAGTTCTGCGGCACCGAGCACACGGCATAGATGTCGGGAATGATTGACGCAAAGAATGTCTGCAATGTTTGGCGGCAAAGTTTTGGGACTCACTGCTTTCGGGTTGCTCAGCTGGATGGGGATTTGGTCGAGCATAAACTTGGGAATAGTCTAAAATATGAGCTAGCAACATACCACAGCGAGTGTGACGAAGAAAATGATGACCACCTTGGTGGCGGAATTGCTTGGCGTGATGTCTCCGAAGCCCACACTGCTCGCCGTGACGAGGAGGAAGTACAGACTGCGGAAGAAGCTCATGCCACCCTTGTGACCGTCGGGGTTCTCGGGGCAGAATTTCCACTTTTCTATCCGCGTGAAGTCGGTCATGTTCTCGGTCTGGATTTCATCACAGGCGAGTGTTGGTTAGTGATTTCAAAATACTTAGTCATCGAATCGGTGCAGTTCCATGAAATTCCGGGTTCCTGAAAGCATTTACTGGCCCAAAATTAGAATTTTTAAGCTCTCAGTATGGCTGCAACTGATCAAAAAATGCACTGCGCTCATGTGGCCTTTCATCGTTCATGCCGATCACAAAAAATATTTTTCACACAAATAAACAAAGAATAAAAACGTTCAGCACCCGATTTTGCAAAACGGAAAAAAATTCTGCAAAAACTCTCTCAGAGTGTTGAAAAAAAGACAGACAAGTAATTTACTAAACAGCAACAGACAGAGCGACAGCCCACCTGGTAGATGATGCCGGCAAACACGCACCAGAGGCAGATGATGTTGATGGTGATGTTAGTGAGAGTCTTCATCTGGGAGCGGCGCACTATGCCCACAACGAACAGCAGGTCCTTCAGGCAGGCGAGGCGCAGGGCTCGGAGGAAGCTGAACACTGGGGACCGGAGGGAGGGGATCGTCAGATTCTGTTTTCCTACTGGCGCAATTACAGTGAACTCACTCAGCTGCTTGTGTTCTCCCACCACTGCCGCTCCGGCTGGCCCGATGGTGAGCACCTCCATCCACGTGCTGGAGCTCACGATGAAGCTTCGTTTGTCGTTGGTGCCGATAAACTTCGTGACCGGAAACGGGGGGAGGGCTTCCTTGCTCGGATCGGAAGTTACAGCTATCTCTCCCTACCTATCTTCTGATGTATTCTCTAATTCGGTGTCTCCTTCTGTCTTTTGATTTCTCTAATTTTTCCTGTCGTGTCATTCTACACTACAGCCAGATTCTCAGCATCAAATCACATACCCGTATGATGAAGAAGATCACAAAGTATATATTGAGTCCCAAATCGATGTAGACAAGGATGTCGTCCACTTTAGACCGTTTGAATACAACCTGTCTGGGGTGCCTGGAAAATAGAAATGTAATCATTCACACTCAGTCAATAGGCAAAAATGGAATATGTATGGCAAATCGACTACTTGAACTCACATCACCGTGTGTGCGATAAAGAATCCGAATGATGCCACGCTGAAAAAGCTCCACAGGGTGCTCTGAAATGATTTTGAGATGGATGATTCCGATTTAAATTACCTTTTTAGCCCCATTTAAAAAAATAATTAGCACTGATTTGAAATACAAATTCCCCAATAGGATACTCAACGCTTTCACAATTAGCTCTCCTCATCCACTTGTAGGCTCTCACAATAAACCTGATAAAGCTGACTGGACTCTCCAAGCAGCTGACAGACGCTCTCCATCACCCTTACCAGACTCTCTCTATCAAGCTGACCAGACTCTCTCCATCAAGCTGACCAGACTCTCTCCATCAAGCTGACCAGACTCTCTCCATCAAGCTGACCAGACTCTCTCCATCAAGCTGACCAGACTCTCTCCATCAAGCTGACCAGACTCTCTCCATCAAGCTGACCAGACTCTCTCCATCAAGCTGACCAGACTCTCTCCATCAAGCTGACCAGACTCTCTCTATCAAGCTGACCAGACTCTCTCCATCAAGCTGACCAGACTCTCTCCATCAAGCTGACCAGACTCTCACCATCCAGCTGACCAGACTCTCTCCATCCAGCTGACCAGTCTCTCACCATCCAGCTGACCAGTCCCTCACCATAACTTTTCCCCAAACAGTCCAGTTGTTCGTGGCGATCTCGCACAGGTCCCGAATCCGCAGGAACACCGGGAACCGGACCAGTTGCCGGCGGAAGAAATTGGTGGAGCAGAGGAAATTGACTGATCCGATCAGCAGCAGGAGGCCCAGAGTGCAGCAGATGCCTATCAACTCTTTCAAGACGTCCAGGCAGCTGCGGGTGAAGGAATTGCTTTCAGGATTTCTAGACCGTCGCAAGCTAAGATAGAAGAGGCTAAACTAGGAAACGGGGAATGCAAAATTTATTTACGCCTAATGAAAATAAGGTGAGAGTGGCGCAGCTTACAGGGCTTTTTCCTCCGCCATATCGAGCCGCCTTTTTTAAATACTCGACTTGAGGTCTTTGCAGCCGTCCGGATGCCCCGATGTTGTTTGCGGGACCAGTGTTGCAAGCGTGTTAAATGCCGCCTGGGTGTTGGCTATCGGTATTTTTAGCTCCTTCGGGACCGTTTATGGCAGTGTAAAACTAAAATATCCCGCTCTTTTGTAACTTCCCGGACCTTGCACATAGACACTGGCATTAAGAGGGAGTGGAAGCACTGGGATATAGACAAGTTTCATTGTAAATCGATCTATCTATCTATCTATCTATCTATCTATCTATCTATCTATCTATCTATCTATCTATCTATCTATCTATCTATCTATCTATCTATCTATCTATCTATCTATCTATCTATCTATCTATCTATCTATCTATCTATCTATCTATCTATCTATCTATCTATCTATCTATCTATCTATCTATCTATCTATCTATCTATCTATCTATCTATCTATCTATCTATCTATCTATCTATCTATCTATCTATCTATCTATCTATCTATCTATCTATCTATCTATCTATCTATCTATCTATCTATCTATCTATCTATCTATCTATCTATCTATCTATCTATCTATCTATCTATCTATCTATCTATCTATCTATCTATCTATCTATCTATCTATCTATCTATCTATCTATCTATCTATCTATCTATCTATCTATCTATCTATCTATCTATCTATCTATCTATCTATCTATCTATCTATCTATCTATCTATCTATCTATCTATCTATCTATCTATCTATCTATCTATCTATCTATCTATCTATCTATCTATCTATCTATCTATCTATCTATCTATCTATCTATCTATCTATCTATCTATCTATCTATCTATCTATCTATCTATCTATCTATCTATCTATCTATCTATCTATCTATCTATCTATCTATCTATCTATCTATCTATCTATCTATCTATCTATCTATCTATCTATCTATCTATCTATCTATCTATCTATCTATCTATCTATCTATCTATCTATCTATCTATCTATCTATCTATCTATCTATCTATCTATCTATCTATCTATCTATCTATCTATCTATCTATCTATCTATCTATCTATCTATCTATCTATCTATCTATCTATCTATCTATCTATCTATCTATCTATCTATCTATCTATCTATCTATCTATCTATCTATCTATCTATCTATCTATCTATCTATCTATCTATCTATCTATCTATCTATCTATCTATCTATCTATCTATCTATCTATCTATCTATCTATCTATCTATCTATCTATCTATCTATCTATCTATCTATCTATCTATCTATCTATCTATCTATCTATCTATCTATCTATCTATCTATCTATCTATCTATCTATCTATCTATCTATCTATCTATCTATCTATCTATCTATCTATCTATCTATCTATCTATCTATCTATCTATCTATCTATCTATCTATCTATCTATCTATCTATCTATCTATCTATCTATCTATCTATCTATCTATCTATCTATCTATCTATCTATCTATCTATCTATCTATCTATCTATCTATCTATCTATCTATCTATCTATCTATCTATCTATCTATCTATCTATCTATCTATCTATCTATCTATCTATCTATCTATCTATCTATCTATCTATCTATCTATCTATCTATCTATCTATCTATCTATCTATCTATCTATCTATCTATCTATCTATCTATCTATCTATCTATCTATCTATCTATCTATCTATCTATCTATCTATCTATCTATCTATCTATCTATCTATCTATCTATCTATCTATCTATCTATCTATCTATCTATCTATCTATCTATCTATCTATCTATCTATCTATCTATCTATCTATCTATCTATCTATCTATCTATCTATCTATCTATCTATCTATCTATCTATCTATCTATCTATCTATCTATCTATCTATCTATCTATCTATCTATCTATCTATCTATCTATCTATCTATCTATCTATCTATCTATCTATCTATCTATCTATCTATCTATCTATCTATCTATCTATCTATCTATCTATCTATCTATCTATCTATCTATCTATCTATCTATCTATCTATCTATCTATCTATCTATCTATCTATCTATCTATCTATCTATCTATCTATCTATCTATCTATCTATCTATCTATCTATCTATCTATCTATCTATCTATCTATCTATCTATCTATCTATCTATCTATCTATCTATCTATCTATCTATCTATCTATCTATCTATCTATCTATCTATCTATCTATCTATCTATCTATCTATCTATCTATCTATCTATCTATCTATCTATCTATCTATCTATCTATCTATCTATCTATCTATCTATCTATCTATCTATCTATCTATCTATCTATCTATCTATCTATCTATCTATCTATCTATCTATCTATCTATCTATCTATCTATCTATCTATCTATCTATCTATCTATCTATCTATCTATCTATCTATCTATCTATCTATCTATCTATCTATCTATCTATCTATCTATCTATCTATCTATCTATCTATCTATCTATCTATCTATCTATCTATCTATCTATCTATCTATCTATCTATCTATCTATCTATCTATCTATCTATCTATCTATCTATCTATCTATCTATCTATCTATCTATCTATCTATCTATCTATCTATCTATCTATCTATCTATCTATCTATCTATCTATCTATCTATCTATCTATCTATCTATCTATCTATCTATCTATCTATCTATCTATCTATCTATCTATCTATCTATCTATCTATCTATCTATCTATCTATCTATCTATCTATCTATCTATCTATCTATCTATCTATCTATCTATCTATCTATCTATCTATCTATCTATCTATCTATCTATCTATCTATCTATCTATCTATCTATCTATCTATCTATCTATCTATCTATCTATCTATCTATCTATCTATCTATCTATCTATCTATCTATCTATCTATCTATCTATCTATCTATCTATCTATCTATCTATCTATCTATCTATCTATCTATCTATCTATCTATCTATCTATCTATCTATCTATCTATCTATCTATCTATCTATCTATCTATCTATCTATCTATCTATCTATCTATCTATCTATCTATCTATCTATCTATCTATCTATCTATCTATCTATCTATCTATCTATCTATCTATCTATCTATCTATCTATCTATCTATCTATCTATCTATCTATCTATCTATCTATCTATCTATCTATCTATCTATCTATCTATCTATCTATCTATCTATCTATCTATCTATCTATCTATCTATCTATCTATCTATCTATCTATCTATCTATCTATCTATCTATCTATCTATCTATCTATCTATCTATCTATCTATCTATCTATCTATCTATCTATCTATCTATCTATCTATCTATCTATCTATCTATCTATCTATCTATCTATCTATCTATCTATCTATCTATCTATCTATCTATCTATCTATCTATCTATCTATCTATCTATCTATCTATCTATCTATCTATCTATCTATCTATCTATCTATCTATCTATCTATCTATCTATCTATCTATCTATCTATCTATCTATCTATCTATCTATCTATCTATCTATCTATCTATCTATCTATCTATCTATCTATCTATCTATCTATCTATCTATCTATCTATCTATCTATCTATCTATCTATCTATCTATCTATCTATCTATCTATCTATCTATCTATCTATCTATCTATCTATCTATCTATCTATCTATCTATCTATCTATCTATCTATCTATCTATCTATCTATCTATCTATCTATCTATCTATCTATCTATCTATCTATCTATCTATCTATCTATCTATCTATCTATCTATCTATCTATCTATCTATCTATCTATCTATCTATCTATCTATCTATCTATCTATCTATCTATCTATCTATCTATCTATCTATCTATCTATCTATCTATCTATCTATCTATCTATCTATCTATCTATCTATCTATCTATCTATCTATCTATCTATCTATCTATCTATCTATCTATCTATCTATCTATCTATCTATCTATCTATCTATCTATCTATCTATCTATCTATCTATCTATCTATCTATCTATCTATCTATCTATCTATCTATCTATCTATCTATCTATCTATCTATCTATCTATCTATCTATCTATCTATCTATCTATCTATCTATCTATCTATCTATCTATCTATCTATCTATCTATCTATCTATCTATCTATCTATCTATCTATCTATCTATCTATCTATCTATCTATCTATCTATCTATCTATCTATCTATCTATCTATCTATCTATCTATCTATCTATCTATCTATCTATCTATCTATCTATCTATCTATCTATCTATCTATCTATCTATCTATCTATCTATCTATCTATCTATCTATCTATCTATCTATCTATCTATCTATCTATCTATCTATCTATCTATCTATCTATCTATCTATCTATCTATCTATCTATCTATCTATCTATCTATCTATCTATCTATCTATCTATCTATCTATCTATCTATCTATCTATCTATCTATCTATCTATCTATCTATCTATCTATCTATCTATCTATCTATCTATCTATCTATCTATCTATCTATCTATCTATCTATCTATCTATCTATCTATCTATCTATCTATCTATCTATCTATCTATCTATCTATCTATCTATCTATCTATCTATCTATCTATCTATCTATCTATCTATCTATCTATCTATCTATCTATCTATCTATCTATCTATCTATCTATCTATCTATCTATCTATCTATCTATCTATCTATCTATCTATCTATCTATCTATCTATCTATCTATCTATCTATCTATCTATCTATCTATCTATCTATCTATCTATCTATCTATCTATCTATCTATCTATCTATCTATCTATCTATCTATCTATCTATCTATCTATCTATCTATCTATCTATCTATCTATCTATCTATCTATCTATCTATCTATCTATCTATCTATCTATCTATCTATCTATCTATCTATCTATCTATCTATCTATCTATCTATCCATCTATCTGTGTATTTAACTGTCTTACTGATAGATCTAAACTGTAATTACAAGGAAGATGAGTCACTAAATGTAATCGCATAATAAGACGGCGCATTCAGCCAGGGAGAAAAATTTTGCATAAAATTTGGCATGCAGAGTAAACAGCCGAGTAATATATTCTGGCTAGCTAACTAAATGTTGCTTTGAAGCAGTTTTTTAAGCAAATTTTCTAACCTCACATTGCACAGTGGCATTGTGCGCCTAATTCCTTTTCAGCCAGCCACGCAGTGCAAAGAAAATAATAATATTGTGTGTCGGAACGTGGCGCAAGCATTAGGTTAACCGCGTGTACTCTGGCGCGAGTACACAATCAATGGAATTCCCATGGTTAACCCGGAAATTTCGTCTACATGTACTTTAAACTTGCAGCAATATTAGATAGAGGCTCAAGGCACATAACTCATACAGAGTTGGTCTCAGAACAGCCAAGCATGGAGCCGGCCAGCCCCTCGTACTCGCACTGGAAAGCCGCCGCCAACAAGGACGATGAGCAGTACTACGCTGACGGCCGCTTCAGGCAGGAATACGCGGCCGACATGAGCCGCAGGGCCGCCGCCTGCTACCGGTCCATCAGGCTTGAGATGATCGACCTCATCAGGCCCTGGACTCTCAGCTCCATCAGCAACCAGCTCGGGGCCACCAACATCCCAATTCCGCCGCTGAGGATTCTGTCAGCGGGCTGCGGCCCAGGCACGGACCTGCTGGCGGCTCTCGTGGCCTGCGCCGAGCTGCTGCGCTGGGCGCCCCTGACCGTCCACTGCACGGGCGTGGACAAGCAGGCCTGGCCGATGCACCACTTTGAGAGCGAATTCCAGCTGGCCCGGCAGCTGTGGGCGCCCAGACTCTCTGCGTACACAAATTTCTGTCAGGAGGACTGCGAGACCTTCATCAGCAGGTGCTTAGCAACTGGGCAGCGTTTCGACCTCGTGATTTTCTGCTACGTTCGGGCTAGAGACAAGCTGGAACTGCTGAGGTCGGTTGTGCCGAGAATTCTCACGTATTTTGGCCGGATATTTGTGATTGACAACTACAGCGCGCAGCTGGACTGCGGGCTCAGGTCCATGGGGTTCTACGTCTCCGTTCCCCAGGCCAGCAGCCGGCATCCGGTGTTTCTCGTCTGGAAATTAAATCCCTGGCATTAGCCTGCCTAGGATTTCCATCCCGATGTTCAGCAGGTCTCAAATGTGCTCAAAATCTAAAAGTTTACCAAAGGCATGCTTAACTTCAATTAATAAGCAAATATACAATTTTGCATCATATAATTTTCTACTATTGCAGTAATAATTTTATAAGAGAAGAGTTTCCGTGGAGCTACTGCAACAAAATTTTTTAGTAGTATAGTTGGGGCATAAGCGCTACTAAATAATTTTCAACGTTGTTAGCTTAAAAGCTACCTAGCTAAAAGTATTTTAACTCTAGAAGCTGAGACTGTCGCTACTTTATGACAATGAAATTTATAAACCGTTTTCTTTCGGAGCATCTCGCTTACAGCAAGCAGAATCTGTTACAGTACGTAACTTTGTACTTCAAAAGGTTTTTCCTGGGACTTTCCTTGGAAATTCCGTTGGATATGGTACCTCGTATATTTTTTAGTATAAGAAACTTTCATCGATGCTATGACAAATGCAGAACTTCTACCTGGCGATTCCTCATCTGACGCTTTGAAAAAAGAGTAGCAAGAAGAATGTCTGAAGTCTACCAGTGGTGGAAACGCACCAAGGACAAAGGAGATCCCAGCTTTTGGCAAAGCACAGAGTTCCCCCGGGAGTACACTCAATTCGAGCTGAACAAGAAGAAGAAGATGGTCCGCTACCTCATCAAAAACGAGATGCGCGCCGCCATCTTGTCAACAGGCAAAACCAGCTTGGAGGTTCTGTCGCTGGGCTGCGGTCCCGGCTCCGACCTGCTGGCAGCGATGGCAGTGATCCAGTCCGTGTTCAAGGAAATGGACCCTCGATACTGGAGCCAAGCAGGATCTCCATCGGTCAGGTACACTGGAGTTGACCTCCATGACTGGCCGCTGGAAGCATTCTGGGCTCGGAGCTCCTTGATTGCAGCGCAGGGTCCGGTCGGGTTTGAGTACGAAGGATTTTACCTACAGTGCTCAATGCAGCGCTACGCTAATCACATCCTGATGGCAACAAGAAAAAGTTTTGATTTCGTGATCTTGAGCTTCGCTGAAGTGAAGAACAATATCGACTTTGTCGCTACACTGCTGCCACGGCTGCTTCGAGACGAGCACAGCCGGATCTTCGTGATTGACAACAACATTGGCCCCGTCAGGCAGCTGAAGAAGCTGGGCTTCAGGCAGATCGGACTTTGCTCTGGCAAGACCGTCTGCCTGATGCTGACGGCTCGAGCTCGCACATTAGCTCTGTATTAAGCATTGGTAAGTTCTCAGTCTACAAATTACATAAATTTTGGCTTCATGAATTCATGAATGTACCGAAATGCATTAAATGCCTTTCAGAGCTTATGCAGACACACCGCAATGCTCCTCAGTCGATTTCCGCCTTGATATATCTGTCAATGTGGGAATCTGGCTTTGCATCCAGCGATTTCACTAGCTGAAATTCCTGGCTCATCATCCTTGGATCATCCTTGGATCATTTTGAGTGATCCTGGGATCAAATCCTCTTTGTTCTGTGGGCGCCGCCACGCTGGTAGGCTGCCTCTTACGACCTACCGCCGCGGGGGTGTAATCCCTGCGGCATGCTCCATTGTTCCATGCGAACAAGTCCTTGTGGTTCCCATTCGGGTTCCCGGACATAAGTACGCCTGCACCCGTGGGCAAAGTTATCCACAATCACAAACTTTCGAGATGGAAGCTTCTGCTTCCCAAAGTTCGACGCAACATTGACTTAACGGTCCGGTAACAGTTGTAAACAGACTTCGGAATTTCGACCGTATGCACCAAAGCATATATTGCATCGAAAAAACGTTTTTTTTTGTAGATTTTGTGTTTTGCTGTCCTTCTGATGCTTCACAGCTTTTTGACCCCGCATATCCAGCCGTGTAATCCATAAAATTTTAGCTAACTATTTTTTAAATCTCGAATTCATTAATTAATGAAGTATCAGCTGCACTATATAATCTCACATATTTTATTAATTTAACTATAATATTATTCATGGACTTAATATATGCGAGAAGTAAGCGACGCGCGGTCTGTTAAAGTATTTTTTGCGAAATGAATGAATAAATGACATTGATCAAAGTACACGGAACCAGTGACCAAAATAAACGCACAGAGTGAAATCTTGTATTCTTAGTGCCCAGAGTTTCAGAGCAGCTTTAAGAAAAATTTTTCCTAGCTCATTTCCCATAGTCTTTTAATTTTAAGCATTGTGAAGATCTCATAACTCCAACCCTCTTTCCCAACCAATAAATGCAATGGATCGCCAGCTTTATCGCTCCTCAACATTTCTCTTTGTCACGTGAGAGTTCGCGTTCATGGCTAAAGAGCTGAATAATAATGTGTGCGTCATTGTTTTTGTCGAAGTAGTTTGCTACTGGCATTCAGGCTGGAAAGAGGCGGGTGATGATCCTAAATTGGCAAAAACAGTTGTAGACGTCTTGGTATGAGTCAAGTGGCTAAAAATAGACACTATGCGTGTTGGAACAAGACTAACTCTGAAGCCCGGCATATTGGGTTATGGGCGTACATTGGGGGTAGAGGGGTGCACACAGGGGTACGAGAAGGGTGGAAGAAGAACCCCTCGTAGAAGGGTGGTGAACGCGTCTGCAGATAATTACTCGACAGAACGAAATGAAGTAATTCGATTCAATGGATTAAAAAGCCTAACATGTCAGTTCGGGCTGTACACAAACGCAGGAGAAAATATCCGCTATATATAGTTAGCAGAGTGAAGTTTTTGTTAGATCAGCGAGTCAATTTAGCTACCGCCAGCGAATTTTAAGCAAGTCAAACATGGCAAAGCAGAATTTTAATCCATATTATGAGCAGCAGCGGTACAGAAAGCAGATCCACTGCCAGGTGCACACATACGAAAACTGGTGTAAGACTGACAAAAAAGGCGATATAAACTACTATCAGCCATTCAACCAGCCCTTCCTCACAGAGTATTCGGAAAACCAGATGGACAAAAATCGCAACCTGATACGCTGCCTCATCAGGGACAAGCTGCGTTCCTTCATCGCCTCGTCAAGCCGAACCAGCTACCGAATGCTGTCGCTGGGCTGCGGGCCTGGCAGCGACCTCCTAGCTGTGCTGGACGTGTTCCTGACCAGCCGTAACGCCGACAACCGCGAGATCGAACTGGTCGACCTGACCGGAGTGGACGAGCTGCACTGGCCCCGGAAGGAGTTCAAAGCGAGGCTGAGCGAGTTCGAGGCCAGAGGCCCGCCATTCGCGCATCCGTGGAGGATGTACAGCCACCTGAGCATGCAGAACTTTGCCAGGCACGCCGAGTCCAAAGGGCTGCTGTTCGACCTCATCATCATGAGCTTCGCCGAGGTCAAGACCAAGGTCAGCTTTGTATGCGAGCAGTTGCCCGAGCTGCTGCAGAGCGGCGGCAGCATCTTCATCGTTGACAACGACATCCCGCCGGTCTGGCAGCTGGCTGAGCCCGAGTTCGGCTTCGAGCTGGTCGACAGACGGACAAATTCGGTGTTCCTGGCCAAGTGAAATTTCCTCGTGTCAGACTCTGAGTCTGAGCGAGACTTCTGCTTCTGCTTGTAACATTTATTGATTGACAGCCTGACTCAAAATCGTAGTTAATTTTATCTGCCCGCAGTTTTTCAGGCATCAGGATCACTAAGTTTCACCTCTGTTGTACTGTACAGTATCAGCACGGAAATATTCTGTTTTATAGTTCAGTAGTCTTTTTTCATTAATTGCTCATCAATGAGCCATTCCATTTCATTAATAGTTTGAGTATCTGTTTCGAACTGAAAATCTATGATAAATAGGGTATGCAATTAATTTACCTGTTCATACGCAATAAAATCTATTGTTACCAGTAGGCTGAAGCATGTTGCTTTTATTTATCAATTTATCCCTTCTTCATTTTAATTTTTCCTTTAATCTATTATACTAAAATTCGTCCTGTCTGTCTGTCTGTCTGTCTGTCTGTCTGTCTGTCTGTCTGTCTGTCTGTCTGTCTGTCTGTCTGTCTGTCTGTCTGTCTGTCTGTCTGTCTGTCTGTCTGTCTGTCTGTCTGTCTGTCTGTCTGTCTGTCTGTCTGTCTGTCTGTCTGTCTGTCTGTCTGTCTGTCTGTCTGTCTGTCTGTCTGTCTGTCTGTCTGTCTGTCTGTCTGTCTGTCTGTCTGTCCGGTTGTGACGGTCTACAGATCGAACCAATTGACCTGAAAGTTTTTCGCTTTCCTAATTACTACTATACTAATATAGCCCCGAAGGGGTTATTAATAGGCTAGTAATAACTAAAGCCAGTTCAGCAGCTCAGCACGTCTTACACTGTATGATCTACGAGAAATTGTTATTAACAGGCTGAAGAAAATACTAAATGTAATGCACAACTATTTAAGATCTTAAACTAAATGCACCAAATTTTGCGCTGATGTCAGCATCAAATCAAGGAGAGATTTTCTGGAAGCAATAGCAGTTGCGATTTCCAAAAGTTTAGTTAATTTTGATTTTTTTAATTTTAATTCAAGTACGACAAATTCAAAGAGATGAACGGGAGAAGGCAGTGACACACTTGTCTCATCTAGTGCTATCAATATTTTCTATTTATCAATCTGATTAGTTGAAAAATGTACATTGCGGCAAAATAGAAATAGAAAACCATCTGCAGATATATAATTTCTTGCTCAACTTATCAAAGTTCACAAATACATAAATAAAAAATAATAATAAATCATAAGTACTTTTATCGATGTTAATTTATTTAATGCGTAGCGTGTCGTCGCCGCGTCGGGGGGTGTTGGGGTGGGTGTTTTAGCCCTGAGTCCTTGGTTAAGCTGCTGCACTTCAGTGACATCACAAAACGGGCAGTTGTTCTGTTGCTAAAAATAGTTCTTGTGCAATAGTATTAAGTCTTTCGTATTTCCGTGGAATTTCCACCGAAAGCTCTTCAAAGTATATTTATGCGGCACCAGTCTAATGAGCTAAACATTCGCCGCTCCTTCCAAAACTGCTTCGCACAATCTAACAAAACCATGTCGTCTTTTGCAAGCAGGCAGGAAATGTCTCCTATCTATGCCGAATGGCTCAGCTCGAGGGACAAAGGAAATGCCAGATTTTGGCAGCGCCCAGAGTTCCGCAGGGACTACACGAGTTTCGAACTGGCCCCGAAGAAGGAGATGGTGTACAGCCTGATCAGCGAGGAGATGCAATCAGCCATCATGTCAACTGACAGGGTCCACTACAGAGTTCTGTCGCTGGGCTGCGGTCCGGGCACCGACATGCTGGCGGCCATGGATGTGTTCCAGACGGTCTGCCGGACTCAGGGACTGGGGGCGCTCAGCGTCAAAGCCACAGGAGTTGACTTCCATGACTGGCCGCTCAGGAGTTTTGACTCGCATCTGTCCGCCATCGAAGCACAGGGTCCGATCACCGATTTTCAATACCGCTTCTGCTTTAACTGGCCCATGCGTACTTATGTTGACAGCATCTGGGACACTGAAAAGTACTTCGACTTCATCATCTTGAGCTTCGCCGAGGTGAGGTCCAAGATTGACTTTGTCGCGAAGTGGCTGCCGCCGCTACTGCGTGACGAAGTAGGGAGCAGGATTTTCGTGATTGACAACAACATCCCGCCGGTGAGACAGCTTGAGCACGATGGATTCCGCAAAATTGGAGTCTGTGCAGGGAGAACTGTGTGCATGGCTTATTGTCCCAGCGAGCCGTCAATCCTCAATTAATGGCTAAATATAGCCATAAAAGTAGCATTGCGTGTTGCAGTTGTTTATTCTGAGTCATTGGTCTGTTAAAAAATATCACTGCACTGTTTCCCCTTTCATACTACGCTCGTATTTTGCCTCATCCTAGCTCTGACTGCATTCGCTGCTCTGAATGCGAACTCTGTTGTGCTTTGCTTTTTTGCTGCTGGTGCGAGCGTTCATACCAAATTATATTGTTTAAAGCTTATTATGCAGACTGATAACAAAAGATTTTAGCTATTGCTCCGAGTTATTCACAGACTTTCCATGGACTTTCCACCGAAGATTTTTTTAACCTAAGCTTGTGGCTAAAAGGGACGAAGCTAATTGAAAAAAATAATTAGAATTAGAGGTTTTTTGAAGTTGTCTGAAGCTTTCAGACGTTTAGCAGAGATTTTAAGCAGGTTTGGTTTTGTACTGTTTTTGCTTCGCTACGCATTCGGCATAGACAACAAAGAACAAGACAATGGGCAGTTCGGCCCCTCTTTCTGCGAGCTCAGTACAGAGCAGCTGCATGCGGTTAGCAAACTGTGAGGATCTGTCCTTACATCGCACTGTATTTTATAGGCATCCGGAAACTCACAAACTGAATGCAAGCATAGCGGGAAGGCGGTAAGGGAAGCAACGAGGGGCAATGTTTGCCAAAGTTTTCCATGCTGGTTCTTTCGGCTTATTCTTGGCCGGCGAGTCTTGCGTACTTTAATGAGTTGTTGCCAAGGCATCCGCTTCATGCGTGACGCGGTTTCGGGCTGATTTGGCCTCTTCCTTGCGAACTCGGATTTGAAGTGCTTCGCGTCAGTTCAACTGCAAATAAAAAGCTACGGAAGTAACTTGCAGGATCAGCAATTCGCATGCTTAATAACTAAACACCACGACGAAATATATAGCGCATTTTTAGAAATAATGGAAAGGAAAACAAACAGATTATAAAAAGAGTAAAAATAAGGGCCAAAGCTAAGTGAGTCAGAGAAGGGTATAACTGCTGGAATTTTTTAAGACTAAAATAACGGTAAGATCTAATTCTAAGACTAAGTGAGGGTATTAAATTGTTATTTTTACTAAAAAAATAAATAATTGATTACGACAAGCCAACATTTCAAGTTCGACAAAGTTCCTGAAATTTTCTATTTTATTCCAAAATTATTGTGCGCATCAGTTGGGCGCTGAGTAGGCCAGAAAGGCAGTGTTGGTGCGGCTACTGACGAACCTGAAGCCGTCGTTCTCAAGCTGTCGAACACCCCGAATGTTATTGTCGATGACAAATATGCGACTGAACTCGTCTCGCAGCAGCTGGGGCAGCCGGTTGGCAACTAAGCACATCCTGAATTTGACATCGGCAAAGCTCAGTATGATGAGGTCGAAGCTCAGCGTGGAGTCCCAAATGCTGTCCACATAGTCCTCCATCTCCACATTAAAGTGGAATCTCTCGGGGAAGAACCGGATCGGACCCTGGGCGACCAGGGCTGAGCGCTGGGCCCTGTACTCATACAGAGGCCACGGGTACAGGTCCACTCCGGTGACTTCGACGCGAAGAGGCTCACAATTGTTCATCTGGCAGGTGGACTGGAACACGTCCATCACGGCCAGTAGGTCGCTGCCTGGACCGCAGCCAAGCGACAGGACTCGGTAGTTGGTTTGGTTCGTAGACTCGATCATCTCCCGCAGCTCTCGCGAATAAAGCAACGCACTAGGCTGCGATTCTTGCACAGTTGATTATCCGTGTATTCCAGACGGAATCGGTGCCTGCAGAAGTAGCCGAGATCGCTTTTATTCTTCGATTCGTACCAGTTACTGTAGCTGTAGTAGGACATGCTTCGGTGCGACCCTCGCAGTTCCACGCTGAGTTAACTAAACGCTGGTGAGTTGAAGTGATCTCTATCCTGCCATCCACACCCCTGGGTTTTCTTATTTTTCGGTCCTTTTGAAGCTTGCATGTGCGAGGAGGGGTGGTGGTGGCAGGCAGGCGTTTTGGAGGAGACTAACTCCAAGTTTGTGATTGCGCGTCGGTTTATCTGGCGCGTAATCGATTTTAGCTAGCAGGGCCGCCCCCGGCCGCGTGCTGGTGTGCACTGCTCTTTCCCTCCCCGGCTGGGGGGTGGGGCGCGTGTTGGGGGGTGTGCGCTTGCGCGTAGCCTTTTTATGCCCGCATCTCTCGCTGTGTGCGAGCGTCTTGGCCTTAAAATTTTTTTAACCTAGCAAGTCACATAGCAAGCATGTTTGGCATTGACCAACTCACAGCTAAGCAACTTAAGAATGAACTCAGTAAGCGAGGCCTATCAACCGGCGGCCGAAAAGCTGACTTGTTAGAGAGACTGAAGCACTACGCTGGACAGATGGAGGCACAGCACGAAGCTGCTCCGCAAAGTCAGTCTAGATCGACATCCTCGGCATCGCTAGGTACGCGGGCAGAGCGCCAAGACCGGGAGCCCCGGGAGGCGGACCTGGACGGCGAGATCCGGCTGGTGCAAAAGCGACTGCAGCTGCTGGAGCTTCAACGCCGCGAGCAGGAGCTGCTAGGTCGAGCTGCAATTGTAGAGATGTATAAATAATGGTATAAAATGCGTTAACTCTACTGAATAAGGTCATCTAGTAGTATAACTAGAAATAGCGATATTTCCATATATGGTGTATGACTCATCGATGACTCACGGTTGTTTCTATTTTTAGAAGAACCGGTTTGGCGACAGCTGTTCCAAGTGTAAACAGCTGTCGGGGTCATCTAAGGACACGCCCTATGTTCCCAATGTAAAAATCTCTTTTATTTGCTTAAAGTAAACAACCGTGACCTCGGGAAAAGAGGACCGGTTTGAGAACCGGTTTAAACCGGTTTGGTCAGAAAATTGCCTATAAATACAAGCCGAATCTGCGCTCCAAAATCTTCACCTTTGCCTCGTGCAATCGTCCGGAGCCGCCTACCGTACATCCCACCGAGGATCATTTCAACTGACGTCAGTAAGTTACTGTTAATTGAGTTTGTGATTTATTTAATAGAGAGACTAAGTTTGGAGCGCACTCAATTAGTGAGTTAAGTTGTGTTTTAAGTCTTGGTCCTAGTAGCCACAGATAATCCGTAGCCTAGTACTAGACTACGAAGAAGACGCTCCCGCAGCGGCCCCGTTAACCAATCAGATAAGTTCAAGGAATTAATAAGAAGTCTCTCCGCGCGTCATTGTAGAGTTCCCTGACTTGAAAGAAAGTCAGACGACTAAGAATCCCGTGCACGAAGAGGAAATTCAAGAAGATATTCCGTATACGAAGACAAGAAGACAAGGAAGTATTCCGGCGCCTAGACGAAGAAGAAGCAAGAAGAAGAAACTCAAAGACAAAAGAGACAAGAGGATCCGCCTGTAAGTCGAACTATCGTTGTTCCCAGACTAGAGCATCTGGAAGGATAAGTTTGAGTGTCTGAACGTAGGAAACCAACTCTCTCTCTCTCATCACTCTTTCTCTAAACCTTTCTACTTTCCCTACGGTTCAGAACCAAATTTATTACAATGCCGCAGCATCGCGAAGGATCAGGTGAGCAGCGCAATCTTCTGGCTGAAATCCTCAACCCAACTAGCACAGGTACCGACACCGCTAGACATAGGCCTGCCCAACAGTCGTGTCTGCTTGTCAAGGACTTCGTTGAAGACCTGTCGGGCCAGGCAGACGAGCTACTCACCCGCGGAAGCTCCGGCGGCCTGGTGCTCAAGAAGTCGTCAACCAAGCTGGACGGACTGACGGTCGGACAGTGGCTATCCGGAAGCATGAGGATCCTCCTACAGATGATGGAGGACGAGACACCGCAGTTGACGAACAAAGGCCAAGTGTACAGCATGTCAGAGCAGATCAAAGACTACGTCCAGTACAATATCTAAGTCGCCGAGCTATTCGACAGGTTCCCCGTGCACCGGGTTGTCGGATTCGACCACGATTACCGACAGCACAGGGCGGCTGGCAACTTACGGTGGGGCAAAGACTGCGCCCAGATGTCCATCCGGCACCTACTGAGCATCAAGACAGACCAGCAGAGCCAGGCAGCCAAGCGGCCTCAACAAGGCAACAGGAACCGCGTCGTTGGCCCGCGCACATCAGCCGGCAGAGAGCTGTGCCTGGCCTACAACAGCACGTCCGGCTGCTCAAGAAGCAACTGCCGCTTCCTCCACGCTGCAGGATCTGCGAGGGCAGTCACTCTGAGCAGAATCATTCAAAAAACTAGACGAGGGCGCCAACAAAGCGCGCCGAACTGATTTTATTCCTTCGCATCCCGGCTGCATCAGCAACAGTCTTATTCCCATGTCCACCATCTGCAAGCCGTCCCTTCGTGTCTCCGACCTGACGCGACCGGCCGGCGATCTCTGCATCGACGCATGGCGCTCCGAGCTCTTCGGGGACCCGGACGCCGATTTTATCATTAGCGGCATCGAGCGTGGCTTCTACATCGCCGATGATTGCAATTTTACTCCATGCTCCTGCAAAAACTACCAATCTGCTATTCAGAACCACCGCAAGGTCGAAGCTGTGCTGAAAGAGGAAGTCTGGCTCGGCAGGTATGTCCCAGTCATCGACAAGCCAGCCATGGTCTGTCCGCTGGGCGCAATCCCGAAAGACGACTCCGGCATCCGGTTAATCCACGACTGCTCGGTCCCTCGCGGCCGCAGCCTCAACGACCACTACGCGCAACAGCGCAGGCTTCGCTTCACATCAGTCGACGAAGCAATCAGGATCATGCAGCCCGGCTGGTTCATGGCGAAGGTCGACATCGCTTCAGCGTACCGCAGTGTGCCCATTGCTCCGCAGTGCTACCACGCCACTGGCATCCGCTGGGACTTCAGCGACGGCCCAGCCACCTACCTGGTCGATACGCGCCTCCCGTTCGGCAGTCGAGCATCCGTCAGCATCTTTCACCGCTTGACCCAAGCTGTGCGACGGATGATGTGCCGCAAGGGCTTTCTCGCGACGGTGGTCTTCATCGACGACTTTCTCGTCATGGCAAAATCCCGAGCTGACTGCGACCAGGCCTACCACGAGCTGCGTGCCCTGCTGACAAGGCTGGGCTTTGCCATCAACGAGAAGAAGTCTGTGCCCCCAACGACAAGGCTGCGTTTTCTGGGCATTGACATTGACACTACGCATGCGAGTCTGTCCCTTCCGGCAGACAAAACGGAGAAAATTCAGCGGCAGCTCGAGAAGTGCTCGTCGAAGACGGCTCTAACAAAATCTGAATTGCAGAAACTGCTCGGCCATCTCAGCCACATGTGCACCGTCGCCCAGCACGGGCGAACCTTCTTGCGCCCGATGATCGAGATCGTCAACAGCTTAACGCGCCCGTCCGACCAGGTACAAGCTTCCGACAAGCTCCAGGCCCAGCTGAGATGGTGGATGTTAGCCATAAACCTTCTCCCGACCAAAGCTGCGTGGCCTTCCCGCCGGCCGCCCGCCGCCATCGAGTCGGATGCCTGCGACGTCGGCGGGGCTGCAGTGCTGCACTTCTCTGACAGGGACTCCGCTTGGCACTACATGAACTGGCAGACCGACTGGGGAGGCCAGTATGAGGAACTGCACATCAACCTAAAAGAGAGTGTCGCCCCTTTGGTGGCCATCTTGCTTAACAAAGCTGCGCTCAGTGGCTGCACGGTCGCTATCTACACCGACAGCACTGCCGCCTGCGGTATCATCAACGCCAGCTCAGCCAAGCACCGTGACATCGCAGACCTGCAACGTCTCGTGGCCCTGGCCTGCATTCAGCACGACATCATCCTCCACGCTCACCACGTGCCAGGCCGCTTCCAGCTGCTCGCCGACCCGCTGTCCAGAGCGCACGAGCCGAACTAGCTTGCTAACTTTCTGATCCGCTTTTACGGCACCTGCTACGTGCCACCCAGCTTGCTTGCCTCTGCTTGCATAAGCTCTGCCGCTGCCTCGCTCCTTCTTTTTCAGGTCCGCCTCCTGTGGTCCCGGTTCCCGGTCTCTCAGCGCCTGCCTGCCGGCTGCTACAACACGGGTTCGCTTGCACAACCCGCTACGCGTACGCCAGTCAGTGCGAGTCCTGGCTGCGGTTCTGTGCCTCGCACCGAGTCGAGCCTCTGGTGGCCCAGCCCGTCGACGTGTGCAACTACCTGGCCGAGCTCGCCAGCGGGCGCCTATTCGCAGCCAGCAGCTTCTCCTGCCATCTCGCCGCAATTTCCTGGTTCTATAAAGCCAGCTCGGCTGCCGATCCAACCAAGCATCCACTGGTCCAGCTCGCCCTGCGCGGCGTCAAGAGACTCCTCGGCACCGCCCCAAAGAGTAAGCGGGCACTGCTACCTAGCGACATGCGGAGACTCTACGGCGCGCTGCGAACAGAAGATCCCAGCGACTGCGCCTTCTGGTGCGCCTGCATTGTCGGCTGGTGGGCCATGCTGCGGCGGGCCAACCTGTGTGTCTCAGGCCAGTTCGACCCTCGGCGAGACCTCAGCGCAGGTTGTCTACACCCCTCAGGCGCCGGTGTTATCCTCGCTATCCCCAGCTCAAAGACAAACCAATTCGGCGCCCGTCGACACGAGGTCTTCTTGCCTCAGCTGCCAGCCGGACACCCGCTATGTCCAATTGCCGCGTTACACAGGCAGCTGCGCATCAACCGGCCGCAGGGCATCCGGCATCATCTGTTCGGGACCGCCCACGGCGACGTCGTCCAGCCGCTCACGGTACGCTCCTT
Source organism: Macrostomum cliftonense (assembly GCA_950096795.1). Taxonomy (NCBI): domain Eukaryota; kingdom Metazoa; phylum Platyhelminthes; family Macrostomidae; genus Macrostomum; species Macrostomum cliftonense. Next base: position 653,318 of record CATNEM010000117.1, on the reverse strand, counting down.
TACTAAGAGACTGCACTCCGCTCTTCGCCAGGCCGGAGTCCCGGACCCGGGCGCTTTCTCCGGTCACTCGCTTCGCCGGGGCGGTGCAACGTCCGCTGCAAACGCTGGGGTCCCCGTGGACGCCATCATGAGAGTCGGCGACTGGGCCAGCAGTGCGGTCCAGCGATACCTCCCGGCTTCAGCCGAGCGGAGCTGCTCGCTTCTTCTAGCCTCGCAACTTGCTCATCTCTGACCTCTATTTTTCCCCCTTTTTTTCCTTTTGGGTGTTTGGCCCGTTTCGCTCCGCTTCGTTGCCACTCTCGGTCTTCCCCCTTTTGCTTCTTTGCCCTGTTAGATAAGTTTGTGATTGCGCGTCGGTTTATCTGGCGCGTAATCGATTTTAGCTAGCAGGGCCGCCCCCGGCCGCGTGCTGGTGTGCACTGCTCTTTCCCTCCCCGGCTGGGGGGTGGGGCGCGTGTTGGGGGGTGTGCGCTTGCGCGTAGCCTTTTTATGCCCGCATCTCTCGCTGTGTGCGAGCGTCTTGGCCTTAAAATTTTTTTTTATGTCCATTGTTTCCTTTACTGCGTCGCCCATCTTCTATTCTCATTTTTTGTTTTATTTGCTGGCGCTGGACTTTCGAAATTCTTACAGTTCTATGACAAATACAATAATTTCTCGGCGCCGGCCTGGCTTCCAGCCCGTTTCGCTCCGCTTCGTTGCCACTCTCGGTCTTCCCCCTTTTGCTTCTTTGCCCTGTTAGATAATGGGTGTTTTTGGGTTCGATGCACATTCATCTCGATGGACGCATTGTACACGCAACTGTACACTGACAATTTTCTATCCCTTCCATCCTATCCCTCTATCCTCATTGTACAAACTACGAGTATGTTAGTGCCCGCTAGAGAAAGCGAAGCTGGTGTTTACCATAACACGATTGTGAATGTAAATTTAGCCTTGGCAAATTAAATTTAAAATTAAATTCACAGTTCGTATGAATTGGCCATGTTTGCGTGCGGGCTTCAATTGAGTCGGCTTTATTCCTGTAATTATCAATGAATGAATTTTTTTAATTTCATTGCGTGCGCTTTTTTAATTATGGGTCATTCGCAAAGGAATATGAAGAGTATATGAGGAATGGAATCTAGGAGCAATTGAATATTGGCAAATAGTTCAAAGATCAACTTAACTCACTTGTTTGCAGCAAAACTAAAGAAAGACTAAACAAAAATTTAATGATAGATAAGTACGCAAAGTCTGCTGGAGCGCTTTAATGCTTTGAATGACAAGAGTAAGCAAATTTCGAGCCGAGACAACGAGACCAGCTGGGCGAGGCCGGAGTGAAGGCGAAACCCGACAAACAATCCAATGTAGAACAACAAAGTTCAACAATTGAACAATTAGATACAGTAAGTTGAACTCTCAGACTCGCATCTAACGCTACCAGTGCTTAATCCAATCTTTTCCTCCGAATAGTTTCCCCTGGACAGAGAGGAGCCCAGCAACCCACTGGTTTAATGTTAAAGTTTGTTTATCTGGGACTGCGCTCCCGCTCAAACATCACGCCATTCTGTTTTTGCGTTGCTATACAATCCCACCGCGATTTGGAGACTGGGAAAATAATTCTACAATATACGGACATCATACCGCTTAAACTGCAAGCTGCATGATAAGGCACACTGAATTAGCCTTAGCAACTAAATGCTCGGAGTTACTTATTTAATCCCCTTATATGCTCGAGGCATTCCCTGTGATCTTGCTAATAATAAGAGAATAATCCGCTAGACTGCACCATTCGGAGAGGCATTATTGAGACTCAACATAAAAGCAAGGATTGCAGTATGCAAAAGCTATGAAATAAATGAAGCCGTTGAAATTCGAGTAATTTCTTGCTTTTTGTTTAACTTGATATTCTTCTGTACACAGACGCGAGTACAACCACATTTGCAGAACAATCAAGTTAAATAAAACGTCTTTCAATGGTAAAGAACTAATTTACAGGATTATTAACAATCTGAGCGGCTTGATACAGCCATACTAATAAACATGCTTAGCAGATTAGCTGAGATGGGTATAAAAATCTTTTTAAAGCGTGTGCTTGAAACAATGATAGAAGAGGTAATAGTTTAGGCGCTCATGAATATCAATAAATGACGCGTTTTAAGAAGCACTTTTTATGTTTAGTCATTGAAAAACACACCTACTGATTCGTAAAGTACACAAGGATAAAAGTACAGACCGGTGGGTTGTCCAGAGAAGATTTTTTGATTTGGAAGAAATTCAGTTTGCGTGAGGGTGAAATACTTCAGGCCAGAGTCTCGGCTGCCTGGCCCGTTGCCTTGGTCTCCATGGCAACGACTCCATTTTCAGCCTCCTCCGCCGGCGACTCCATCAGTGGCGGCGGCGAAGCTGCTGCGAACGCGGCGACTGCGGCGATCATTGTCGACGCCGGAGACGCCGACGAGGACGAAGGCGAAGCGGCGGCGGCGGTAGCCGGCGGCAGCAGCGCCACCTGAGAGCCCGCGTCGGGCGGCGCCGCCTCCGCCTCGGCGTCGGCTCCCAGCGGCGGAAGCAGCGGTGATACCGGCGCCCCCCGGGCCCGCTGCTGCTGCTGGCCGGCGGACAGCCCGCTGCCCAGCGATTCGAAGCTGCCGCCGACCCCGCCGACCCCGCCGCAGCGGCTGCAGCAGCGGCCGCCGCCGCCACCTCGAAGACTGCCAGCGACAGAGGCGGACGTCGAGGCTGAGAGGAGCTGCGAGTTGGCCGGCCGCATCAGCGGATGATGCTGATTATGGTGATGGCTCTGGTGATGCGGATGCTGGTAGCGATGATGATTGGCAGGTGAGCTGAAGCCGGATGAGCCGCCGCCACCGACGCCCCCGGCGCCGCCGCCGCCGCCGCAGCGACTGTGGGAGAAATACTGCAGACCGTTGGGGCCCGCGTGCACGCAGTAGGGGCTGCGGTCCGGGATCAGGTCCGGCGGATTAGCGGCGGAATTCCAGTCGGATGTGTCCCAGTGGTAGCCTGCGGTGGCGGCGTGGAAGATGCGGATGTGTCAGGCACGCATTTCAAAATTGAACTTCATCATTTTTGCTTAACAACAAATTTAGCTTGAAAACCTTTGTTAGGCTTTGCTAGAAGCAAAATTTATATGGTAAATAAATAAATTATTCACCAACTATTTTGTTTTGTTATTTTTAAACTAAAGATTGCATATAATTGCAATAAAATATTCAACAGCTCCTACTAGCAGTAGAGCAGTGCGGATTACGCAATCGCTAATTATAAAAGAAGATTAACAAAAAGTACGCATGCGCTGGTTGGATAATTGGCTTGTTAGAGCATAAAAACAGACAGAATAGATTGTTATCATTGCCTACACGCTTGTTATCAGTTAAGCCACCCCAGTGAAATTCTTCTTTCTGTTTTTAAACTGTTCACCTCCTCTGCGCATCCAGCAGCTGCACTGCCAGCTGTGCCCGCACGGAGCGGCCCGAACGCCACCTGGTTTGAGCAGTATGAAGCTACCAAGAGTAATATTGTTTTTGGCTAAAGTCCTACTAACAGTAGGCTTATGCGAGAGTCAAACAAAAACTCGTGGCGGGTCGAACACAAATAGACGGACTGAGACACGCAGACAAAAAAACCGAGATTTTGCAATCCCTACAACATCCATTGGGTACCGATTCATTTTATTCAATTGGAAGGGTCAAATTCTGTTGATTGAGGGCAAGAGAAAAACGGAGGGGAGGTGGGGCTGCAGCCTGTTTAAGGACGGGGAGGCGGGGCAGTGGACTGTTTAAGGACGGGGAGGCGCGGCAGCGGCCTGTTTAAGGACGGGGAGGCGGGGCTGCGGCCTGTTTAAGGACGGGGAGGCGGGGCTGCGGCCTGTTTAAGGACGGGGAGGTGGGGCTGCGGCCTGTTTAAGGACGGGGAGGCGCGGCAGCGGCCTGTTTAAGAGCCAAGCCATCCATAGCAGAACACATCAATCTAGCTAAAACGGACATAGATAAACTGTAACTAATTAAAACTAGTTCAAACACATTGATATGCTGGTGCGCAGAAGCGCGGCGCTATAGGCACGGACAAAGAGCCATAGATGGGGCAGCTGAGTAGCGTTCAAGAACAGAAAAAAATCAATAACTATGCAAACAGAATTTTTTATAAGCCAAGTCGGGTTGGGAGCAAGTTTGAGCTTTACTTGTCGAAGATTGAGAAGCTGCGGCGAAGTAGCGAACTGCTGAAGCCCTGGAATGCGCGCTGAATGTCAAGAGCGGGCGAGAACAAAAGGTGCAGTCACTAGTTAGATGCCGAGTCATTTGGCTAACTAGCTGTAGTACATAGTTACTCTCGTATTCTACCTTTGGTTACGTTAGAATCCGCGTCTCCCTAACCCAGCCAAGACCTCCGCTCACCCTGCTCGTCCACCAGGAAGTCGCTGAGGCCGCCGCTACCGCCGCCACCAACATTTGCCGCCGCCGCCGCCGCCGCCGCCGCCGAGAATCCGGGCATCCCGCGCACCTGGGGAAACCTGGGCGGGTAGCCGCCGCCGCCGCCGCCGCCTGTGCCGTGGCAGCCGTGGCCGCCGCGAGGAGTCAGGCAGCGCGTGGGCGTGCCGGCCACGGACTCGGCCAGCAGCTGGCTGGGGTAGCGCCCGTTGCCGATGGCCGTGGCGGCTGTGGAGGACGGAGGCCGAGGCCGCTCGTAGCCGGCGTAGGTCGGGCTGGGACCCGCCGAGCCCAGCGGCCCGATGCCGAGCCCCAGCGCGCCGAGCTCCTTCTGCGGCACCAGGCGGGTCTCCCCGCTGGCCAGGGTGACCAGCGCCACCGCCTCCGACGGGTCGTGCAGCTCGCAGCCGTAGGCGGACACCGGCGACCCGCCGTTGCCGTTGCCGTTGCAGTTGCCGTTCTGACCGCGACGGGATTTTCCCCGACGCTCGGATCTGCCGCGTCGCCGACACAGGCAGGAGATGCAAAGGAAGACAACGAAAGCCAGCACGACAAGCAGCAGCGCGGAGCCGGCCACGGTGGCCACCTCCAGCGGACTGAAGGAGGCCGTGGAGACGCTGGCGCTGCCGTCGGCGGGCAGGCCGGCGCAGGTCGGGCCGGTGAAGCCGGCGGTGCAGTTGCAGTGGAAGCCGCCCGGCAGGTTCCGGCAGACGCCGCGGCCGCTGCACCGGCCAGGCGGCGGGGCCAGGCGGCACTCGTCGATATCCCGCTCGCAGGCGTCGCCCTCGAAGCCGGTGCCAGAGCAGTCGCAGGCCGCCTGGCCGACGGTCGGGCCGCTCCGGCAGCGGCCGCCGTTGCGGCAGCGACTGGCTGCGGAGGCGGTCGCGCAGGGCTCGGCGTTGACCTCGCAGCGGGCGCCGACGTAGGGGCTCGGGCACCGGCAGGAGAAGCCGCCGCCGCCCCCGGCGCTGTCGCTCTGGCAGGCGCCGCCGTGCAAGCAGGGCGTCCTGGCGCACGGCCCGGCCAGCAGCGAATCCGAGCAGCCCGGTCGGAGCCCCTCGGAGGCGCCGGAGAGTCGCAGGCGGGGAGCGCCTGCCGGGCCTCGCATGTTGCGCAAGCAGCCGTGAAAGCCGCGGCCCAGAACCACTTCGTAGGAGTCGGCAGCGTCGGCCGATGTCAGCGGCGAGTCTGTCGGTAGGCTGGCGAACTGTGGGTCGATTGAGTCCACCACCAGCTGGACATCAGCCGAGGAGCTGATGAAGGAGGTGAGGGGGTTTTGGGCTGATCAGATAAAGTCCACGACAAACAGTAGGACCACCGCCCCGAGACCCCGCAGTCCCCGCAGCCGTTTAGCCCATGCCGCTGCGGCAGCTCCCAACTCACGCGTCATCGCCGCGGGCTGACCGCAGAATCCGCACCTCTGCGGTGTGCCAGCGGCCGTCGTTCACTGGCGAACCAGCCGTCACCAAGTCGGCGCCCCCATCGGCCGCTCCAGCAGCAGCGGACGGCTGGCCAACGGAGAGACGGCCGTCGGACCGAACGCGAAGCTGCAGCGCCTCCCGCTGACCGCCAGCTGTCCGTATCGTCAGCACGGCGCCCGGCTGGGTCTGGACGGTCCGCAGCTCGAGTCGCAGCCTCTCTAAGCGGCCTCCATCGAGGCTCCAAACCGCCCGGGCCTCGCCCTCCGCGTGCAACGCAGCCGACGGCGGCTCCGCAGTCGCCGATGGCGTCAGTCGGCCGCCCCGCCAGCAGCCGTCTGTGGCTGGCGGCGCCAGCGCGCGAAACTTCGGCGCCAGAAATGAGGCGCGCGCCGTGGCCAGGCGATTCGCGGCCGGCGCTGGCGGCGTAACCAGGCGGGCCTCAAGCGGGCAGAAACCGGCGGCGTCAGCCGTTGCTATGGCAACCCGACGACCGCCTCCGCCGAGCGCTGAGGCCAGCCTATCGGCGCTGAGGCGTGCGGTCAGTTCGGCGCGGGTCAGGTAGCGCCGCTGGCGCCGATCGTAGGCGGCAACTGGAGCCAGCAGGGCGTCGTCCCGACCGTCGGCGAGATCAGCGCTGGCGCTGTCGGCGGCGCTCTGCAGGCCCAGCACGAAGACGTCGTCCGAGTCCACGCGGAGCTGCTCGGCGATCTGCAGGGCCAGGGTAAGATAGTGCAATTTGGGGTGCTGGGGGATTTCAGTTCGAGTTTTAGGGAGATTCAATTAGCTCACCTCCTCCCTAGTGGCCGCCTCCAATCCGTTGAACACGAAGGTGAAGCCGCTTTCGTTCGACACTCTTAGGCAGACTGCGTTCTCCATCATATCCTCCGTAACCATGACAACGCGTAAGCGCAGCTCCTGGGCCGAACGAAGCCCGTCGAGCGTCTCGGCCCGCACCCGGAGGCGATAGTCGGTTCTGGACGCCACCAGGTTGCCGTTGGAGACGAGCAGCTCGCCGGCACGGCCCAGCTCGAATCTGTCGGCGTGGCTGGCGAGCTGCAGGCGGACTGTCGAGTCGGCTTCCAGCTGGCGGCCACCGGCGAGGGCGACGCCGCCGAGGCGAAACCCCGGCGCCGGCGGTTTGGCAAACACGGCGGTGAGATTCTGCGGCAGAATCCGCGGCGGGGCGGCCCGGGTGCGGACTGTGCGGATGTTCACCTTGGCGATGCTGCTGCAGCTGCGGGCGGTTGCGGATGGGAAAGTTGCGGGGGTCAGGACTCACCGCTTTATTTGGATCGCATGGCTGTCCCAAATAAATCCGCCCTGGAGGATCTGATGTTACAGTGGAATCCGCCCCGGAGGATCTGATGTTACAGTGGAATCCGCCCTGGAGGATCTGATGTTACAGTGGAATCCGCCCCGGAGGATCTGATGTTACAGTGGAATCCGCCCCGGAGGATCTGATGTTACAGTGGAATCCGCCCCGGAGGATCTGATGTTACAGTGGAATCCGCCCCGGAGGATCTGATAGAGGAAGTGGAAAATCATCCGGAAGGCGACCAATTTTGAGGTGGAGAAAAAGCTCCCAAGGCTCCCAAACTCCCAGTCAGAGAAACACAAACTATAGCCGGCCTCAGAACGTGTCCCATAGACTCACAGGATCACATCCCCTCCATCGCAGGCCTGGATGCGGATCTGCTCGACTCCAAGAGGCTGCGGAAATCCCTCGCTAAGCCGGAGCCGTCCGGAGTTCACGGCGTACTTCATGCTGTTGCCCTCGATCACCGTCCAGACGAAGGGGCCGCCGTTTGGCGGAGCGTCGCAGTCCGTCACCCGAATGACGGACGCATCCGGATCCTCGGGATCCGTGTCCTCCTGCCAGAATTTTAGAATTGATTCGCACCTTATGAAAAATTCTGCTGAAAAATCCTGTTCAGCCTACTGAGTACGCTTGCGCAGCAGTAGAATAATTGGAACATTAGTGGAAATTTAGGCTGACTCACCAAATACGGCTGCTGGGTGATGTTGCCGGCGTCGTCCACCTGAATATAACAAAAGAGGCAAAAATTTAAAGCACAAAATATGAAAAGAACAAAGGCTGCACGTGGAGCGGAGGTAGCAGAGAGAATAAGAGAAAGCGAGGAATGCGCGCACCTGGGCAATGAAGTTGAACTCCTCGCGGTCAAACTGCGGCTTGCAGTCGTTCTCGTCCAGCACGACGACCCGCACGGTGGTGGTGGCGGTGAGCGGCGGCCGGCCGTGGTCAGCGGCGGTGACAGTCAGGCTGTGCAGCTCGCGGGCCTCGCGGTCCAGCCGTCGGCGGGCATAGAACCTCCCGGATGCGGCGTCCAGCGTGAACATCCCGTCGGGGTCGCCTGACTGGATCCGGTAGGCCAGGCGGGCGTTGTCACCGGAGTCGGCGTCCTTAGCAACGATGTCCACCGGCAGGCGGGTGCCGGGGTCGGCGTTCTCCCTGACGGTGACGTTGAAACCGCCCGGCGGGAACTCCGGCGCGTTGTCGTTCTCGTCAAGCACGCGGACGGTGACGACAGCGGTGGAGCTGAGCGGCCGGGGGCTGGTGTCGAAGGCGCGGACGGTCAGGTGGTACTCACGGCGCTGCTCGTAATCGAGCGGCGACTTCAGGGTGAGCTCGCCTGCGGGCGCGGTGCGATGGGACGAATGCGTTGCTTAGAGACCATCTATTGAAAGCGGAATAAGCTAAATTGGGAATAATATTCCAAAACTTGGGAATAAGTACCAGAGTAAACATAATCCTAGAATGGGATCATAATCCCAGAATGGGAACATAATCCTACAATGGGATCATAATCCCAGAATGGGAACATAATCCCAGAATAGGAAAAAATAACAGTGGGAACATAATAAAAGAATGGGAACATAATCACAGAGTGGGAACATAATCCCAGAATGGGAAACAGAGTATCATAATGGTAAAAATAGTCCCAAACCCAAGAATGAAGTCCCACAATGGGAGTATGAAAAGCCAGTTCGGGAATATGACAGCAGACGCTCTCTTAGTAGCTAAGGAAACAAAGTCCTTGAGCGGGATTCAGAAGGGACCTTGGTGAGGTAGCGGTACAGAAGTCGAAGTTTCTCGCTCCATTAGTCCGAATTATCCCAGCCAAAGCAGCTTCTCTTTTTCCCCTATAAGTCAGAAATTTCCTCATAGAGACATCCTTCTCCTCGCCAACCGCACCTGTTGCTGGGCCGCCCACCTGAGCGTTTAACTCTCCCTTCCCATTTAGTGAGAAGTCTATTCCCAACTTTCTCTCCAATGCAGCATAAATTTATCCCCTCCTCGCCTTCCCGCGCCAAAATTCCCCGCCTGGCTGCATGGTCCCCGCGCACGCAGTCTCTCTGAGCTCTCCCCGTCACTCTGCCCCCCTTTTATCTTCTGCTACTAAAAAAGTCAACTTCAACTTCCCAGCGCATAAAAAACTTTGCCTTGGCAGGCCAGGTGGCAATTGATTCTGTCCACGGGCGGGGGGTCTCTCCAAGGTGAAAGTCAAACACAGCTAGGCCGCTGAGTGCACTTTTCCGCTGGACTCTCTGGCCCGAATCGACCAGCCAGCAGCAAGCCTCGTGGCCCACCAGACCTCCGATCTGTCACCTGTTTAATGGCTCTGCCCTTGGCAATCGGGGGCGTCTGTAACTGGGAGAACACAGGCTAGCTGACCCATCATAAATTTCTCCCAATTATTCTAAAATTTGAGCTGTCAGTTGAACTCGGATGAAATTTCTAGTCGTTTCGACACTTTCCTTTTCGACTTCCTGAATCTGAGATTGAGAGAGATCAAGCCTGAGATTTCCTGGAGCGGCCCTGGCTGTTGCAACTTGGGGTGACTGAGGTGAGAAATTTCGCTTTTTTATAAACTAAAATATCGAAGCTCGCATTATTGCGTTATAAGGGAAAATGTCGGAAGGCCCCTTGCCCTCAAATCCGCTCTCTCCCCTAATCCGCTCTCTCCTCTGATCCGCTCTCTCCCCTCCTCCGCTCTCTCCTCTCCTCCGCTCTCTCCCCTTCTCCGCTCTCTGCCCTGATCCGCTCTCTCCCCTACTTCGCTCTCTCCCCTCATCCGCTCTCTCCCCTACTTCGCTCTCTCCCCTCATCCGCTCTCTCCCCTACTTCGCTCTCTCCCCTCATCCGCTCTCTCCCCTACTTCGCTCTCTCCCCTCATCCGCTCTCTCCCCTCATCCGCTCTCTCCCCTGTGATAGCGTAGCGTCCGCTTGCACTAATTGAGCCGCGTTCTTCGTGCATGTTGTTGGTTAATGTACGTTGCAAATGTACATGGATTTGACTTTGATAAATATATAATAAACGTGAGCGCTCTGGCTGAGAGTTTGCTTACCGCTCAAGTGGAGTTATTACAGTGGCGACGAGAATTAAAAGAGCCCAGCAGCTATGAGTGCTAGTGCACTTGGGCTAGTCGGCCCATACGAAGAAGGCTCTGAGCCGTGGCATATGTATCAAGAAAGGCTGGAGCAGTACTTTGTCGCCAACGACGTCAAAGATGATGCGAAGAAGCGAGCCATTCTGCTGAGTGCATGCGGCAAGAAAGTCTTTCACCTGGCCTACAGCCTGCTGGCTCCTTCGAAGCCAGCGGAAAAAAGCTATGCTGATATTTGTACGACGCTGAAGAATCACTTCGAGCTAGAGGAGTCCGAAATCGTTCATCGCTACCGGTTCTACACCAGGAATCGTAGAGAGGGAGAGAGCATCGCCGACTTTGTGGCAGAACTCCGTGACCTGGCCCGCGACTGCAAGTTCGGAGAAAGCCTGGAGGCCATGCTGCGAGACCGGCTGGTCCTCGGAATCAACTGCGACAGCGCGCAGCGCCGGCTTCTGGCGGAGCCCGAGCTCACCCTGAAGAAGGCCATGAATTTGGCCCTGGCAAACGAGTCTGCGGCCAGGGGCTGTCAGCTAATGTCGGGATCCAGCAAACCTGGAGGTCACGAGACCGTCAGCGTTGTCAGGCAGCAGAAGTCGACTAAGAAGTGCTTCCGATGTCTTTCTGCAAGGCATCTGGCCAACAAGTGTCCTTTTGCTACCAAGAAGTGTTTCAGTTGTTCAAAGACTGGGCACACGGCGGCTGCCTGCAAATCCCAGGCAAGCGGCGAGAGGCGAGAGACTCTGCAGGTGCGGAACGACGAGGACGAGGACGCTGACGAGGAGACAGCTCACTCGCTGTACAACCTGTCCGGCCGGCCCACAGTAAAAGTTCCTCCGATCACAACGACAGTGCGCATCAACGGCAGGCCGGTGATTATGGAGGTGGACACGGGAGCTTCAGTGTCTCTGATCTCTTCGAAGACCTACGGGTCCGTGCTAGGCTCCAAGCCTGCGCTGCAACCGGCGTCCGTGCAGCTGCGCACCTACTCTGGAGAGAAAGTGGCCATCCAAGGCTGCATCTGTGTTGATGAGGCGCCGCCCAAGTCGCTCAACCTCCTGGTGGTCGCTGGCAGCGGCTCAGATCTCCTCGGCAGGGACTGGCTGTCTGAGCTGCGGCTTGACTGGAGGTCGATCAAGCAAGTCGCTACCACTTCTGAGGTGCCGCCCAGACTGCAACAGCTGCTCACCAAGTACGGTGACGTGTTTTCCCCAGGGCTGGGCAAGTACAACGGACCACCTGTAAGTCTGAAGTTGAAGCCTGATGCCAAGCCTCGGTTTTTAAAAGCCGGAAGTCTGCCGTTTTCTCTAAAGGACAAGGTTGAGGACCAGCTGAACCGCGAGATTGAGCAGGGGATTCTGGTGCCGGTGCAGCACTCCGAGTATGCCTCTCCGGTGGTGCCGGTGCTCAAGTCTGACGGCTCAGTGAGGGTTTGCGCGGACTTTAAGCAAACTGTCAATCCTAATGTCGAGACGGACTCCTACCCTCTACCTCGGATCGAGGAGCTGTTCGCTAAGTTGACGGGTGGGCGTCTCTTCACCAAGCTCGACCTGTCGCAAGCGTACATGCAGCTGCCCCTGGACGAAGCCTCCCAAGAAGCCTGCACTATCAATACGCACAAGGGCTTGCTGCGCTACATGCGGCTTCCATTTGGAGTCTCGCCTGCGGTCGGAATTTTTCAGCGCCGGATGGACTGCTTGCTTCAGGGGATCGCCGGCACCGCTTGCTTTGTTGACGACCTCATCATTACCGGCAAAGACGACACCAGTCATCTGGACTCGCTGGAGCAAGTTCTGGAGAAGCTGAGCCAAAGCGGCCTGCGATGCAAGCTTGAGAAGTGCCGATTCATGCAGACCAGCATCAGCTACCTTGGACACTGCATCGACGCTGACGGCCTGCACCCGATCAAGGACAAGATCGAGGCGATTACCAGCGCTCCCGCCCCCAAGGACGTTGCTCAGTTGCGCAGCTTCCTGGGCATGGTTAACTATTACGGCAAATTCCTGCCCAACCTGTCGCAAGTCCTCGCACCACTTCACCTGCTGCTGCGAGAGAACCACCGCTGGGACTGGGGGGCTGCTCAGGATGCCGCCTTTGCAAAGTGCCAGACTCTGCTGTCGACCGCTCCGGTTCTGGTGCACTTCGATCCGGACAGAGAACTGATGCTCGAGTGCGACGCGTCCCCCTACGGCCTTGGGGCCGTCATCAGCCACAAGATCGATGGGGTCGTCCGGCCAATCGCGTTCGCCTCACGCTCGCTGCACGATGCCGAAAAGAACTACTCCCAGCTGGAGAAGGAAGCCCTGGCAGTGGTGTTTGCAGTCAAGAAGTTCAACGCCTACCTGTTTGGTCGGCCGTTCCTGTTGGTGAGTGATCACAAGCCTCTGCTTGGGTTGTTTGCTGAGAACAAAGCTGTGTCGCCCCTCGCATCCGGGAGAATCCAGAGATGGGCGCTGCTGCTGTCCGCCTACAACTACCGCATGGTGCACCGCGCGGGGGCCTCTCTACTGTGCGCTGACGCCCTGAGCCGCCTGCCGCTGCCGGAGAAGCCGGCCGCAGTTCCAAAACCGGCGGAGCTAGTCATGCTGATGGACCACTTGGACGATGGACCAGTCACGGCGACTCAAATCAGGAACCTGACCCGGAGAGACCCGCTGCTTTCGCGAGCTTTGCACTTCACGCTGACCGGCTGGCCGTACTCGAAGAGAGCGGGCGAGCTCAGCGTGTTAGACGGCTGCCTCCTGTGGGGGTGTCGCGTTGTGGTTCCGAATGGAGCGCGACTTGCGCTGCTGCACGTGCTACACCAGTGCCATGCAGGGGCTTCGCGCATGAAGGCGCTGGCTCGGAGCTACTTCTGGTGGCCGGGACTAGACGCTGACATCGAGAGCCTCGCTAAGGCATGTCCAGACTGCCAGGAGCTGCAGAATGCGCCAGCGCCGTCACCCATGATGTCGTGGCCGTGGCCTGACAGGCCGTGGTCCCGGCTGCATATCGACTACGCTGGGCCGGTAGCTGGCAAGATGCTGCTTGTTGTGGTCGACGCCTATTCCAAGTGGCTGGATGTCCATGTCGTGCCTTCTGCGACTTCGGCTGCCACCATCCAGAAGCTTCGGGCCAGTTTTGCAACGCACGGACTGCCTGAAGTGCTGGTGTCAGATAATGGGACCAACCTGACCAGCGAGGAGATTTCCAACTTCCTGAGCAAGAACGGCATTCAGCACGTACGCGTCGCTCCGTATCACCCTGCGTCCAACGGCCTGGCGGAACGGGCTGTCCAGACCCTGAAGCGGTCATTGGAGAAGCAACGCGATGGCAGCCTAGAGGAGAAGGTGGCCCGGTTCCACTAATCCACTCTCTCCCCTCCTCCGCTCTCTCCCCTCATCCGCTCTCCCAACTTGACACAATCTGACGCCCATTCTTATTATTGCCCAGCTAGAAAAGTCAGCGAGCCCGCACCTGACACGGCATCAACGCTGAACAGGCCGTCATTGTCCAGCAGCCGGTAGCGAAGGTCGGCATTGGCGCCTGAGTCGCTGCTGCTGGCCCGCAGGCGCAGGATGCGGTGGCCAACCGGCGTCAGCTCGGACAGAGACGCCTCCAGGCTGGCGTTGGCAAATCGGGGTGGATTATCGTTCACGTCCATGAGGCTGAGGCTCAGGGTGAGGCTGGCGCTGTGTCTGACGAGTTCGCCGGCGTCCCTAGCAACCAGGGGTATCAGGTGCACAGGCTGGGTCTCGCGGTCTAGACGGTGCCCGGGCCTCAAGCTGATGACGCCCGTGCGAGGCTCGATGCGAAAATTTGCTGACGCGGCGGCGGCGGCGGCTTCCGCCGCTACCGAATAATCGTTTGAGCCGCTCGGGTCTGCCCGAGCCTCGATTGAGTAGGTCACCTGACCGTTGGCGCCTGTGGGATCAGTGCATGAGGAGTGAGCCTTGTGGTGGCGCCCACACACTCTTGTTGGGCATGTGTACATTTAGAGGTTTGGCTGGGCATGTGTACATTTAGAGGTTTGGCTGGGCATGTGTACATTTAGAGGTTTGGCTGGGCATGTGTACATTTAGAGGTTTGGCTGGGCATGTGTACATTTAGAGGTTTGGCTGGGCATGTGTACATTTAGAGGTTTGGCTGGGCATGTGTACATTTAGAGGTTTGGCTGGGCATGTGTACATTTAGAGGTTTGGCTGGGCATGTGTACATTTAGAGGTTTGGGTGGGCATGTGTACATTTAGAGGTTTGGCTGGGCATGTGTACATTTAGAGGTTTGGCTGGGCATGTGTACATTTAGAGGTTTGGCTGGGCATGTGTACATTTAGAGGTTTGGCTGGGCATGTGTACATTTAGAGGTTTGGCTGGGCATGTGTACATTTAGAGGTTTGGCTGGGCATGTGTACATTTAGCGGTTTGACTTTGCATATGTAGATTTAGAGGCTTGGCTGGGCATGTGTACATTGGGAGGCTTTACAGGGTCTCATAGCTGAGTGTGTGTGAATCTGGGGTGCATTTGCGGCTGGTTAGGCATGCACCAATTTATTTGCTTGCAAGGGCTTTTGCTCGCTCTATCCTCGTGATGAGGTTCAGGCGCTGTTGGTAAAGTAGATAGCGATAAATGCTTTGTTTCAACTTGAGCTCAGCATGAGATGAAGCCCAATATTCGCGAGAGCAATTTCTATTGACCATTTCCTAGACAAAACGTGACGTTTCCCCCGTTAGATTGTTGCAACAATGGCTGGCACAGGTGAAATAAGTTATACTGGAGATGCAAATAAGCGCCCTAATGAAGGCACTCGAGCCGAAGCGAGTCAAACGGAGGAGCGCGGAAGTGTAAGGCGCAGCCCAGCTTAAAGTACCAATGAGACAGATCCTCAAAGTGGAGAAGAATGGGGAAGTTTTTTATTGACACGGCGGTTCCAACGGCCAAGAGGAGGCCGGGGGGAAGTTTTTCTGTCAGTTGCTGGGGGCGGGCAGGCAGAGAAATTGAATTTCGGCCCGGATTGCCCGTAGGGGAGGGCGGACGCGTGGCTTCAAACTTGTCGGGCCTTTGTGTGCGCCAAGCGTTCTGATGGCGGAGCCTGGAGTGCCGGGCGGGCGGGGGGCGGCGGCCGGGGAATCAATTTGCACACGGGAGCTCTTCAGTTGTCGCAGTTATTCGCCTTGACTCTTGAGACGCCGCCGGGACAGCGCCCAGCGTCTACTAGCCGGGGAGGCTGGAAGCGCTTGGCGCTGAGAGGAGACTCTCGGATAAATTTTCCTGAGCGAGAGAGACAAGAGAGAACGGCCGAGGTAATTGAGACAGCGGCGGGTGAGCACGAGGCGAGAGAATGAGCCGCGTGAACTTGCTGGGGGAGAATTTATGACGACGAGGAATGGGAAAACAGAAGATCGACTGGGAGGATGAAAGCAATCGGGCACAACAGCATGGCGCTATTTGAAAACGGCTCAAGTTCAGGGGGCGGGTCATGCCGAGATTTTAATCTATTCTGTTCAGGAGATGCGCAGCCAGCGATGACCCCGCTGAGATACAGGGACGGCCGGCTTGCTGAGATCAGGAAATGTGTAATTTTAGAACCAGGCACCTGGGTAATCGGCCCGCTCCCACTGAAGTGGCTGTCAGGCACTATGCAACCCTGCTGAAGTGCAGAGTGGCACTGATGGAGCCTCATTAGCTGGCAGAATACGCGCTTTGAATACGCCCCCCCTTTGCTTCTAGGAGGAAGCGCAGCAGAAGTGGACAGCGGGCAGTGAGTTTAAGGGGGCGAGGCTTGCGGACGGATGCCAAAACTTGCTTCTCAACCAACTATTGGCACCGAAATTTCCAGCAGGCAAAGCAAGCAGAAAAAAATGGCGATAGGGAGAGAAGAAATGGAAAAGGCGGAGGGAAGACGGCCGGGCTAGTCACGCCATCGGGGAAGCCTGTTGTAAAGGCGGGCCACTCATCAGGGGGGGGGCTGCCTCCAGCCTTGGCTTCTTCCAGCGCGCCGGGCAGTTCTCACCTCGGCCGGGCTGCACCCCTTGGTTAATCATTTTTTTTACATCAGGGGGGGGCTGTTTAGTGCAGGAAGCGCGGCGGCAGACAGCCTTGCAGCCGCTGCCATTCGCATAATGCACGCATATGGATACGGCTTAATGGCCGACAAATGTATTGCGGCTGCTCAGGGCTTGGGCGGGTGTTGAATTACATCTGTTTGCTCCTCTTGCTGTCTGCCTGCTTTTTTAGTATAGGGGTTGCTTCTTCTAGCCCAGCATCGGCCGCCTCTTCTCAGACAGCTCAACAAGTGCTCTACAAAATGAGCAGCCCGCTCATCCACAGTTAGTTAGCCAGGCATTTCGTTTTTTTTGAAGCCGTTAATGAGATATAACGGGGCATTGATAGTCTGACAAAGGACGTTTAATGATTATAAAAAACATCTGGACTGGAACTGGGACCCCGTTTTGCACGCAGGAGATGAAAATCAAAGCAAGTTCGCTGACCCCTGAAAGCAGACTGAAAGCCAAAATGAAGGCTGAAACCCAAATTCCTAATTGCTTAATGCATTCCGCCATGGCCTTAGTCGCTTCAAAGCTTTGAAATTTTGATTTTATCCATAAAAGCCCAAAGTGGCAGCGCCGGCCTTGTCAAACCAAGGGCCAAAAAAATCGACCAGGCGTGAATAAAGTTGTCAGCCAACCGCCTCGGCTTGATGAGATAACACTTTCACGCCAGGGGCAGGTTGGGGTGGAATGTGATCGCTGAATTATGCAAGATCTGGCAGTGCGGCTTCACTTCCTTCCTGATTTCAGTGTCTGGCGTTGGCTGTCACAGCTCAATGTCGGGGTGAAGGCCAGGTGAGGTGAGACCAGCTAGATCAGCAAGCTACCTTGGTTGCAAGCAACCACAGCCGACTCTGGCCTTTGTCTTGAGGGCTCTTTAAGAGGGGGGGGGCAGCCAGGGTGGACAGCTGGACCGAATGGGTCACGTGACCGAATAATGGCATGGCATAACTGAGTGCCCAGTGAAAATTAATTAGTCTATCGGTATTTCCACTTTCACTTTCGGGATCTGGGGAGTGGAAGAGCCCCGTCGGGTTTGAAAAGCAAAGATCCCAAAACCTTGTCAAACAAATCCTAACTTTGAAAAGTGAATTATCTAACATTAAAAACTAAATTTTGAGGCCCGTCACAAAATAGCAAACAAAATATTTGAGTGATCGACAGCACGGCCCAGCCAGTGGGATCGCGCCATTAAAACTTGTTCCCCTTAATCCGACTGTGTCAACCCCTCCCCCCCCCCTAAAAAATTGCCGATCCTCGCGCGGGATAGAGAGACTAATCTTGTGGGAAAATTGATGGGGAAGAAGGTGAAGCTGGGAGAAAGTGGGAAGTGACAGGGACTCAAGAACTGGGCCTGCACTGTCTGACTTGCTTATGAAGCAACACAAGCAGCTTGTTGCCTGCAATCCCAAGCGCACCTGTCCCGGGGGCAACGGAGGCCACTTGAAGCAGTCAGTCATGGCGCAGCCAGTGGGAAGCAGTGGGAAAGGTGCAGACAAATGACTTCAGACGGAGGGAAGCTGAGGTAGTTGAAAAAGAATGAAGAGAAAGTTTCTGCAAGTTGGGAGTTTCCACCCGCTCCCGAGTTTTCTAGCTAAGCTGTCAAATGGGATTCAAAGATTTACAATATTTCATCTGAGTAGGTGCAGCAAATCCTCCATCAAAGCCAGCTCAACCGTCAGCAACGCCCAGGCCCTCCAGGCTATGTTAAGCTTCATCCTGCAACAAAGCTAGCTCGGCTTGGATACAAAACTCGCCGTCATTCCATCCTGGCCTTCGATGCGCTCGGCAGCGCCCAGCCTCCCCGCAGTTCAGCCCGACCCGTGTCCCGATTTCCCCAGCGGGACGCGCGGCCCGCGGAGCTGCGGATGTAGCAATTAGTCCCAGGTAGGGGCGGCTGGCGAAACTGCCTAGAATGCGGCCTCTGCTTCCCATCGAAGTTTAGCTGGGACGGGGGAGGGGTCATAGGGAAGGTTTTCCCACGCGCCAGGCAAGCCTCCTGGCTACGGATGATGCGGCTGGGGGAGTGAAAGACGAGCCGCATAAATCGAGTTTCAGGTGCCAGGGGATCTAAGATATACAAGCTCGAGTGAGTTGCCCGGCCGGCCGCATGCTGTTATTGACTGCCTCACCAGGACCTGTCCCAGTAACAAGGGATTAAATAGCGATTGGAGAGGGGAAGCCGCGGCTCCCCAACGCTCTAACAGCCTCCATCCAACAGTTGGTTGTTGCGTAACTGGCCGGGTCTCGGGGAAACAAGTTGCCGGGGCCCGCAGCTGTTCCGAGGCGGGTTGGGGGTCCGTACTGTTCCCTGTGGATGCGAGGGCTAGGAACTGTTTGCCCCAGTTTCTCCTTGAATCCGAGTCCCGGTAGATTAGCAGCTGTGTTAAACTGTGCCAAAAAGCACTAGCAAAAGAAGCAGGAAGTCTGCTTCTAGCTCAGCCTGCCCTTATTTTCATCCCATTTTTCTGCTTCGAGCACGCCCCAAAGTCGGCGCGGACGCGGCATTCAAAAGTGAGGGCGCCCACAATCTGACTGAGCAGCTCTCCATCTCTCAGCTCTTTGCAGCAGCTTTGCCAATCACGATCCCCATTGATGCGGAAAAATCGAGAAAAAAGCATCAAAACAAGACAGAAATTTACCTGCGCTACAGATTTCGAATGCTCAACTTAGAGATGAAGCTGGCGCGCAGACTCCCAGCGAGTCTATTAAAGCCAGACTCAATCAAGCCGTTTAATTGCGAGTTCTGCAGGCTGGGAACTCAGCTCCGAGGAGTGTCATATCCAGCTCGTTGCTTTTTTATTATGCCAAAAACTTGCACCGGGAGGGGGGCTGTCAGAGAGCTCAGCCTTGGCGCTGGGGTCGGGGTGGGCGTGGCGCGTTTTTGAGTCTATGGACTCTGTGACGCCTCACTGGAGCGAGGCTGGGGCCGCACGGCAAGTGTAAATTTGGCAAAGCGACTGCGCTGACTGTGAGAAACTGCATTTGGCTTCAAACTGAATGCAGCGCTAGCATTCTGCCTGCTCTGCCCTGTGTGCTGGAGCGGGGCGCACAGATGAAGTAGTGGAGGAGGGCCGGCCGGAGATTCGGACAGGCCCTGAGCAGGGTAGGGGGGGGGCAAAAAGTGCCCGCCCGGGCCGAGCGTGAGCCCGTATGCCAGCCAGTATTTATGTCATTAGCTTTGCAGAGTTCCTCAAGTCCCTCCCACTCTCAGTCTCTATTCCTTATTTAAGGACGGGGGGCTCAGAAATGCAAAGAAAAAATTACATAGCGAGTTGAGGGCTGAGCAGGCGCTGGAAAAAAACTATTTTATGCAGACTGCGGGGTGCCTGACTGCGGGGTGGTCCGGCCCAAAGCCTTAATTACCGAGTGCCTGCTAGTGCGTTTGCCCGCAGCCTTACCTGCAGTGCCGTGCCCGCTCCTTGTCGATCGTTCTGTCCTCTTTCCTAGGCTGCAATCATCGGCTCAGGTGCGAATTAAGTCCGTGCCGTGTCTCTGGGTGCCTATCTTGGGAGCGCTGGCCGACCTACCCCCCCCCCCCCTCTAGTAGGCTTTTTATTTATCACGGGAAGAGACTTGAACAAGAAAGAGGCTCCCGTTGTCAGCCCACCCAGTCAGATTCGGCCAGCCAATGAGCGGCCTCAGGCAACTCGGCCAATGCAGGGCGCCGACCCCCAACTTGCAAGGGCCTGGCTGTCAGCAGCCAGCACGGTGGCCTGTTGTCCACGCCTCTTGTTGTGCAATATTTTTTTAATTTTTCTCATAAAACATTGGGGAAAATGGATTGCCGAAACTGTCGGTCAGTTCGTGACAGAAGCCGCCGGGGGCGGCAAATCTGCATATTGCTGAGTTCTCCGGCTTTTTTTGTTAAACTTCGCAGCACTTTCCCCAGCCTGCTCAGAGTGTATTGACGCACACACGCTGGGCACGGACATGAAACTGACTGGCAGAGCGCCATCACCCCTTCCCGTTCAGCTCCATCCTTGTTCCACTGGGAGTTTACTAAGCTAGGCGGCTGCCGCTGGCGGGGGGGGGATTTCTCTGTTCCATTTTCGCGTGATACGGCGGCGCGGCCTTTGAGACCGGCGCCTAGGGGGGGGGCGCACAGCAGAATTGCAAAATTTAATACTTAATCAGTTTGGGCTGTTGTTTCTGCCACTTTCCTTCAATGATTTTTCCCAAGCGCTGCCTCGGCCCCCCCCCCCCGCTTCCCCGGAATCAGCCGTCTCGGACCCTCGCTTTTTAATTTCGGATTGGCCAGGCGTGCCGCAGGCGGGGCCTGACGGAGACAAAGCTCAAGGCCCCGCAGCTGTGTAGTTTAGGATGCGAAATGCCGACAGTGCACTGGGGGGGATTGCAGTGCAGAACAGGCTAAGCAAGGGGCGCGTGAGTCAGAGGCGCCAACACAGGAACTTGAATTTGCAGTGAGAAGGGGGTTGCTGCGCCATAGGAAGGTCAGACATTGAGTCCTGAGTGCTGCAGTGCTGAGGCCCGCTCTGCGCACAGTACTGGGCATGCGGTGCTCAACTGGGCCAGGTAGATCGGCTCCCAGCCCCATGGGTGCCTCCTCCCACACTAGACTGACTGTACGTGGCATTTGAGTCTTTGTTCTCGGCTAGTGAGCAGTTTTTTGCCGGGTTGACTAAAAAATAGTTCAGCAAAACTCATGCCGGTAGGTTTTATGAGTCAGAAGCGACTGTTTAAAATGTCAGCATTTTTTCTGTGCCAATTTAAGTAAATTTTATAAGCAAGCCAGCAATTAAGTTTGTAACTGCGCTACTAAACAATCTTGTTTTATTTTAAAAAGCAGAAACCTTTAAGAGAGATCTTCAATTGCTTTCAAAGTGTAGCGAACATTTTACCGGAGCCTCGAACGTTAGCCTACGCGCAGATCCAAGAGCTTAAGTCGCCACCGCCCCCGTTTTCAATTATTTTTTCCAGCAATGCCGCACAACCAGCGCTAAACTGGCCGCACCGAGTTGACCCGGAGATTCACCCGCCGAAGATGGAAACTTTGCTGCGAAATGGCGCGTCGCGTACGGCACCATTGTCGCTTAGAAATGGAAAATCACACCGGATAGGGAGGCGGGACAGTTGGCTGCAGTGCGGCCAGGGACATCCCCTGTCAGTCACAAGCCGCTCCGCAGCTGCGGCCAAGATGCCTCCCTACTTCACCTACTATGGGATTCCCGCCATGCCGAAACCAAACTGCCTGATTGACTGCAGCAGCGCCATCCCGGATTTCTGGCGTAAGAAGCCTTGCAGCAGAGGCTTAGGCCTGTGTCAAAGGGATAATTCGAATGCGAATGTGTTTAACTGGCTCCGGGATGCGGCCTGGATGCGCGGGGCAGAAATTTAATAGCTCTCCTGCCACTGCTCGGACCGGGGTGGATGGACGATATCAAGGATGCTGAGGGAAATAAACGGTAATCAATGTATTGACTGCCTCGGACAGTAGAATGTGTGACAGGGGCTGCTGGCAGTAAATTTCTACATCTTCATCTTCAGCACTCTCAGCCCCTCTGACTCTGCTCCCACTGTCTGTCTGTCTGTCTGTGTGTCTGTCTGTCTGTCTGTCTGTCTGTCTGTCTGTCTGTCTGTCTGTCTGTCTGTCTGTCTGTCTGTCTGTCTGTCTGTCTGTCTGTCTGTCTGTCTGTCTGTCTGTCTGTCTATGTGTCTGTCTGTCTGTGTGTCTGTCTGTCTGTGTGTCTGTCTGTCTGTCTGTCTGTCTGTCTGTCTGTCTGTCTGTCTGTCTGTCTGTCTGTCTGTCTGTCTGTCTGTCTGTCTGTCTGTCTGTCTGTCTGTCTGTCTGTCTGTCTGTCTGTCTGTCTGTCTGTCTGTCTGTCTGTCTGTCTGTCTGTCTATGTGTCTGTCTGTCTGTCTGTCTATGTGTCTGTCTGCCTGTCTGTCTGTCTGTCTGTCTGTCTGTCTGTCTGTCTGTCTGTCTGTCTGTCTGTCTGTCTGTCTGTCTGTCTGTCTGTCTGTCTGTCTGTCTGTCTGTCTGTCTGTCTGTCTGTCTATGTGTCTGTCTGTCTGTCTGTCTATGTGTCTGTCTGCCTGTCTGTCTGTCTGTCTGTCTGTCTGTCTGTCTGTCTGTCTGTCTGTCTGTCTGTCTGTCTGTCTGTCTGTCTGTCTGTCTGTCTGTCTGTCTGTCTGTCTGTCTGTCTGTCTGTCTGTCTGTCTATGTGTCTGTCTGTCTGTCTGTCTATGTGTCTGTCTGCCTGTCTGTCTGTCTGTCTGTCTGTCTGTCTGTCTGTCTGTCTGTCTGTCTGTCTGTCTGTCTGTCTGTCTGTCTGTCTGTCCGTCTGTCCCTCATCAACATCAAGTCATAACCGGGTCAGCACTCGCACACCTGCAAGCACAGCAAGTGCAGCTGTGCAGGGTACGCGGGGGGAAATTGATGGAATTATTGGTTAGGCAAACAGCTAGCGGGAGCAGTGAGAGGGGATGACAGTGAGAGGACACGGTGAGAGCTGTGACTGGGAGTTGGCGGGCCGGTCGGGGTCAGGGCTGACATCGGACAGCGGGGCCCACAGAGCGGTAGCGGAGAGTTGCCGTGCGCAGAACAATGAAGGCAACTCCGGGGCGCCCGCAAATCAAGGCGGATGCAATTATTCACATTGTTCATCTCATTGTCCGCATGCCGGGAGCGCCTCTCACCAGACGGTCAGGCAGAAACTCACTAGCCGGATCGGATGCACTGCCCAGCCGCACAGTTATCCGCATTTCATGCGCGCTTCACATCCTCTTTGTTTGAATAACCATCTAGCAGCAATGCATTATTGCTGTTTAGATGGTGCACTCAGGACGCCTTGCTGATTGCAGCGTTTGCATGGAATTCATTCATTGCAATGACACGGCTATGACCACCAACTCACCTCTCCGTGAGCTC
This sequence comes from Macrostomum cliftonense, assembly GCA_950096795.1. NCBI lineage: Eukaryota > Metazoa > Platyhelminthes > Macrostomidae > Macrostomum > Macrostomum cliftonense. Next base: position 630,147 of record CATNEM010000117.1, on the reverse strand, counting down.
TTGCTATGGTTGCGACATGATGCGTCTTCTATGCCCACCACTGCTCGTTGTCAGTCACCAGTCAGGACCAGAACTTACAAAGCTAGTTGTAGCCAAGTGGCTAGGCCGCCTGCCTCATGACCGCAAGGTCGTGGGTTCGAGTCCCGGACCTAGGAGACAATGTGGGCCCTTGAGCAAGGCAGTTAATCCCGCATGGCTTCAGTTCCCCCTGCTGAGATCGGGTACCAGTTTGAGCTGGGTAAATTTAGGGTGGCTTTTGCGGCCATCCAGTCCGTCAGGCTGAAAGGTGCGGCTGTGCCGTTGGCTTTATATCTGGTCGAAGGTCGGGTGTTAAAATTTATTGATTATTTATTATTAAGAATGGAACACATCTACGCTCGTATAGTATGACCTTAAGCAGCATTTTGACACATTCGTGTCCAATCAAATTTGACTGTGACAAATATATGAGCAGCCCTGCTCTCAGCGACCGAATGCAAAAAACCAAGCGGGAGAATTTCGCCCCCCTCTACCAACCCAACAGCAAGCGAACAGCAAAAATCAGCCAGCTGCAGGCAGCCCAGACTTATTTATCTCTGCTGCCGCAAGAAAATTCCCTCGCCAAGCCGAAGCAGCGTCGCGCGGGGCCCCGCCCGACTGGGAGTGAAAAATCAGCCGCTTGGAAAATTACCGAGCCATCATCCTTGGCTCGGGTGGTCGGGGACTCCGAGATGGAAATTGGCGGAAGCGAGGCGAGCGGGGCGAGCATATTACCCGGCTGCAGACAAAAAATCCCTCATTGCTATTTTCGGCCAGCTACCAAGTCGCACTTTTTTCCCACTCGAAGGGCCAGCAAGACGGTCAATAGCGGGATTGGTGAGGCCAACATGCTGGCCAAGGGTTTCGGCCTTTTGCTCCTTCGTTAACAAAGACATCTCGGAGGGACTGAAACCCGAACGAGCTGCTGACACCAATCTGAGGGATGAAGGATGCTGACTGGACAGGTGAGAGAGAAAGTGTGGCGCTGCGATGGTTACATGCGACTTCCGCAACCTGAATGGGCCATGCCCCAGCCCGTCACCCCCCGCTGGGTTATCTGGGAATCTGCGCAGCTGGCTCGGGTGCCCCCCCCCCCGGCTCGGGATTTCCTCCCTCGGCGCAAATTAATGGGTGGCCCGCGAACGGGACCAGGGCCGCTATGGGGAAGAATATATGTGTTTTCGGTTGGGAATAAAATCCCTCTGAGCTGCCATTGTGAGGTGAGAAACCATTGCAAAATCGTCCCGGGGAAGCTGCAGTCACGGCATGGAAATTGTTCAGTTCGAATCCCATAAAAAGGGGATTTTCTGTGAGGTGAGTCACAACCGAATAGGGGGAGAAAAAACCCTACCCGAAAAAATAGTTCGAAAATTTATAAGATTCGCAACTGCTCCCCAGCTGGTTCCAGGTGCCCCACACCAACTTGATCAGACAATCAGCCCCTCTCCATACAGCCGCGGGAGACGCCTAATGGACAGGCGATGCCGTAATTATCGTGGGAATCGAATTATTTACAATCTGGCAGCTGAGCAACCGGCGCCTCATCAGGTGGCTGATTGCATCATCACCTGCTTTCAACACGTTTTGTTTCCTGGAAAAAAAATTTGTGCTTCTGAAGCCATGATGCAGCGCTCCCTAAGCTCAGCACTCTGAAGGGTTAAAGTGCAAACCGAAGATTCAGGCACAGGCAAGAAGCAGCTTTCGCACTTCAATAGGCTTAAACTTTGTGAAGAAAAAGTTCTCCATCAAAAACGGAAAGTAGAAAAAAATCCCAGGGGAAAAATTTCAGATGAGGCCAGAACGGGGCAGAGACACAAGCGGGGACAGGCGTGCAATAAAATCTGCCACTTTAAAAAATGATGAAGCTGCAGAGACCGAAGTGAATTTGTGACACTTGAGACTGGACAAGTGCGTGGCGGGAGACTTATTGGCGGAGTCAAGCAGGCCCGGGATCTGAGGGCTGAGGATCTCGGCCTGCGTTAACTCTTCCTTCTCTCCGGCCTGCCAGTGCATTGAGCAATTGAGCAGTTTTAAGGGCAGGAAGAACATCGCACAGTTTTGCATCCCGGTGGCAATTGTTCACCAGACGCCAAGGTGCTGGTTAGTGAACGTCGGGAATGGCCCCAAGCGCGTACTTGAGATACTACTGAAAGGGATATTTTGTGGGTTTTGTCATCCCGGGACTCACCGATGTCGCAGTCGACGGCCCGCACCCGCCCGACGGTGGCACCGCGCGGCGCGTCTTCCGGCAGCGGCGGGAGCCACCATCCGGCTGCCGACGCCGCCGCACCCCCGCCGCCGGCAGTTGGTGGCAAAAACCTCGGCGCGCAGTCGTTCTCATCGCCGACGCGGAGGCGAACCCGGAGCCGACACCCGGCTGACTGGGCGCCGTCAGCAGCTTCGTCGTCAAGGGCAACGACGTCAAGCTCGAAGCGGTGCAGGTCTCGGAGCTCGCGGTCCAGCGGTCTGGCGAGCGTCAGCAGCCCGGTGGAGGCGTTCACCGCCACTGGAACTTCGCCGGAGCTGTCGACCAAGGAGTACCGCAGCCGTAGCTGCCTCCACCGACGCTTGCTTCCGTTCTGGACGGCGACTTCCGCATAGTCGGATGTGCGTAGCAGCGGCAGACCGACTGGGGCGGCCTCAGAGACGTTGAGCCGGATGACCTGCGCCCGACACCTCGGCGGCAGCGGCGACGGCGGCGGCCGGGGTCCCCAGTCGTTGCCGGGGTCCCGCCGGACCTCCAGCAGGTGCGTCAGCGGCTGCTCCGTGGCCAGGCCGCCGCCGGCGCTTTCACCGTCGATGGCTTGGATGCGAAGGCGAGCAACGCCGGGGCGAAGTCGGCCAACCGCCAGCAGGCGGCCGGAGGCGTCAATGTCGACGCCGGACGGTCGCCGGCCGAGGAGGCGCCAGCGAACGACGCCGGGTGCCTCAGCGACCGCTCCGGCACCGTCGGCGGCGGCGTCGCGGAGGACGCGAAACGCGGCCAGCACGGCGCCGGGTCGGACAGACTCGCGGACGACGGTGCGGCGAGGAGCGTCAGGCGGCCAACGCGGCGGCCGGTCGTTGACGTTGAGCACCGCCACGGTCAGCCGGGCCCGTCCGGAGGCGCAGCCGCCGTCAGTGCATTCAACAACAGCAACAGCCCGAAGGCTGGCGAAGGCTTCGCGATCGAGCGGCTGCGAGCCAACGCTCAGCAGGCCGGTGCGGGGCTGCAGGCGGAGGTGGCGCAGCTGCCAGGCGTCGCCCAATGCCGTCGGCTCCAGCCGGTAGCGCAGCGCGCCGAGGCTAGCGACGCCGGGAGCAGCCCGGAGCTTCAACAGCGGCTCGCCTGGTGGCGCGTCTTCGCGCAGCCTCACCGAGTAGGCGGCGGCCTCGAATGCCGGAGTCGGAGGCGGGGGCGGAGCGAGCCGGAACTGCCGGCTGACTCGAACCCGCGGCCGGCTGGAGATGAAGAAGACGGCCTGGACGGCGGCGGTGTCGGAGGTTGCAGCGGCCGCAGTCGGGAGAGTCAGCTTGACCGCATCGGCGACTACGTCGGTAAGCAAGCAGCCGGGCGGCCGGATCTCGACGACAAGGTTGGCAGAGTCGGCGGAGCTCAATGGGCGGCCGTGGCGCGTGACGCGGCACACGAGGGGCTCCACAGACTGAAGGACTCGAGCTGCGGCGGTGTCGGCAGCCGCCTCGTCTCCGTCGCAGGCCACCGCCAGCTCGGGGACGCCGCCAACGCCAGCGAACGCCACGTCGAGTTCAAACACCGACGCCGACGTCCAGCCGGGCGGCTCTTTGTCGACGGCACGAAAGCGAAGACGGGCGAGGTCGCCGCCAGGGCCGTCAGCGGCAAGGAAGAGGCGGCCGGACTCGGCGTCCAGGCGGAGCCACCGATCCTCGGAGCCGGGCAGCAGCTCGAATCTGGCGGGCGCGGCCGCGGGCAGCTCCGGCTTGTCTGCATCGCTTGCGGTCAGACGGTAAACCAGGGTGCCGGACGGTGCGTCTGTTGCTATGACAACGCTGGCACCGGGATAATCAAACTCTGGAGCGTTGTCGTTCTCATCGTCTATGGACAAAACCACCTGTGGGAGGTTCCGGGCTTTCAGAATGCGTTTGAGTGGAATCTCCAGCCCGTGGACGAATGAGCAGAGCGGATTGCTAATCTATAGCCCGTGGGTGAAGGAACAGAGCGGATTGCTAATCTATAGGGAAAACACAGAGTGGATTGCTAATCTATAGGGAAGGGACAGAGTGGATTGCTAATCTATAGGGAAGGGACAGAGTGGATTGCTAATAGGGAAGGAGCAGAGTGGATTGCTAATCTATAGCCCGTGGGTGAAGGAACAGAGTGGATTGCTAATCTATAGCCCGTGGGTGAAGGAACAGAGCGGATTGCTAATCTATAGCCTGTGGGTGGAGGAACAGAGTGGATTGCTAATCTATAGGGAAGGGACAGAGTGGATTGCTAATAGGGAAGGAGCAGAGTGGATTGCTAATCTATAGCCTGTGGGTGGAGGAGCAGAGTGGATTACTAATCTATAGCCCGTGGGTGAAGGAGCAGAGTGGATTGCTAATCTATAGCCCGTGGGTGAAGGAACAGAGCGGATTGCTAATCTCCAGCCCGTGGGTAAAGGAGCAGAGTGGATTGCTAATCTATAGCCCGTGGGTGAAGGAACAGAGCGGATTGCTAATCACCAGCCCGCGGGTGAAGGAACAGAGCGGATTGCTAATCTCCAGCCCGTGGGTGAAGGAGCAGAGTGGATTGCTAATCTATAGCCCGTGGGTGAAGGAGCAGAGTGGATTGCTAATCTATAGCCCGTGGGTGAAGGAGCAGAGTGGATTGCTAATCTATAGCCCGCGGGTGAAGGAGCAGAGTGGATTGCTAATCTATAGCCCGTGGGTGAAGGAGCAAAGTGGATTGCTAATCTATAGCCCGTGGGTGAAGGAACAGAGTGGATTGCTAATCTATAGCCCGTGGGGGAAGGAACAGAGTGGATTGCTAATCTATAGCCCGTGGGTGAAGGAACAGAGCGGATTGCTAATCACCAGCCCGCGGGTGAAGGAACAGAGCGGATTGCTAATCTCCAGCCCGTGGGTGAAGGAGCAGAGTGGATTGCTAATCTATAGCCCGTGGGTGAAGGAGCAGAGTGGATTGCTAATCTATAGCCCGCTGGGTGAAGGAGCAGAGTGGATTGCTAATCTATAGCCCGCGGGTGAAGGAGCAGAGTGGATTGCTAATCTATAGCCCGTGGGTGAAGGAGCAAAGTGGATTGCTAATCTATAGCCCGTGGGTGAAGGAACAGAGTGGATTGCTAATCTATAGCCCGTGGGGGAAGGAACAGAGTGGATTGCTAATCTATAGCCCGTGGGTGAAGGAACAGAGCGGATTGCTAATCTATAGCCCGTGGGTGAAGGAGCAAAGTGGATTGCTAATCTATAGCCCGTGGGTGAAGGAGCAGAGTGGATTGCTAATCTATAGCCCGTGGGTGAAGGAACAGAGTGGATTGCTAATCTATAGCCCGTGGGTGAAGGAACAGAGTGGATTGCTAATCTATAGCCCGTGGGTGAAGTAACAGAGTGGATTGCTACTTAAGGAGCTGTCGCTGACCTGACAGACATCTCGTCGTCCCTGGGCATCGGTCACGACCACCTGAAAGTCCAGCAGCCGCAGACGCTCCCGGTCCAAAGCTGCCCGAAGCCTGCCAGCAACGCCGCTGCCACCGTCGACTTCCACAGCCAGCATGGCGGACGCCGCATCGCCGATAATCTCGGCCGAGGCGATGCCTTCACCCGGAAGATGAACCGGAAAGTCCAGGCGGAAAGCGAGCGACCCAACTGGCGCGGCCTCGCTTAGGCGAGCGTGCAGCAGCCGCTGCGGGCACCGGGGAGCCGCGCTGCTGCCTCGGTCGCCGCCGCCAAGCAGTCGCACCCGCAGGGAAACACGGCCCGCCATCGCGCCGTCCACTGCCAGGAGCTCCGCGGTGAGCTCTGCCGATGAATTGCTGGTGCCGTCGTGGTCGGTGAGCCTCGGCCAGAAGGTCACCTCCCCGCTGCTCGCATCGACCCGGAACCAGCTGGAGTCGGAGCCCGCCCGCAGCCGGTAGGTCACGGTTGTCTCCTCGCCGACCTCGTCATCCCAAAGCTGCTGCTCGGCCGTCTCGTCCGCGTCGACCGCCCGAACCGCGACAACGAAGGAGCCCGGCGGCGCGTCGGCAGGCAGGGCGGCTTCGTATTGGGGGCGGACGAAAATCGGCGGGTTGTCGTTGAAGTTCAGGACTCGAATCTGCGCGCGGATGAGGTTCAGGGGCTTTCAGAGTCGGGTTTATCTAGAAAGCTATTGCGGCCGTGGTCTCGGGAAGCGAATTTTAGAATTGGGATTTCTTTATGCAAAATATTATGCAAAAAATATGAAAAAAATGTGATAAAGAAAAAACGAATGTAAAGAATTTGAAATAAAATGACGGGAAGTTAACAAAGGGGATGAGGAAAAAATAAAACTTAGAATAACATACGAGAATTGGGATCATAAATTTGGGATGAGAGAATTTGAATTTTAGATTGGGGATGGGAGAAATGGGATTTCAGATTGGGGATGGAAGAAATGGGATTTCAGAGTAGGGATGGGAGAATTGGGATTTCAGATTGGGGATGGGAGAAATGGGGTTTTAGATTGGGGATAAAAGAAAGGGGATATTAGATTGGGGATGGGAGAAATTGGATTTCAGATTGGGGATAAAAGAAAGGGGATATTAGATTGGGGATGGGAGAAATTGGATTTCAGATCGGGGATGGGAAAAATAGGATTTCAGATTGGGATAGGAGAAATGGAATTTCATATTGGGAATGGGAGAAATGGGATTTCAGATTGGGGATCAGAGGAAAGGGATTTGAGATTGGGAGAATGTGAGATTGGAATGGGGATGACAGAAATTAGAATTGACTACGCATTGCACACGTCAAATAGAATTTGAGCTTGGGCCCACAGCTGAACAACTGAAAGTCAAGGAAGGCCCTCACCGTCAGCGGCACGGAGGCCGACAGACGCGGCTCGCCACCGTCGATGGCTCGCAGCCAGCCGCGGTGCTGAGCGGAGGCTTCGAAGTCCAGCGCGGCTCGGAGCCAGATCTGCCCGGTCTCCGGGCGCACCTCGAACTTGCTGGCGGCTTCTCCATCCAGCTGGTAGGTGACGCGACCTCCCGCACCGGTGTCCGCGTCCTTGGCAACCACCGTAGCTAGGGGCCTGGCGCCCGGCTGTTCAGCTTCTGAAACTTCTAGATAGTAGCTGGCGCGCTCGAACTCTGGGGCTTCGTCGTTGACGTCCTGGAGAAAGCAGAGAAGAGGGAAAAGGAAAGCTAACTGAGTCAGTTGAATTTCTCTCTGGGTCAGCCTGCTAGTCTGTCTGTTTGTCTGTCGGTCTGTCTGTCTGGCTGTCTGTTTGTCTGTCGGTCTGTCTGTCTGTCTGTCTGTTTGTCTGTCGGTCTGTCTGTCTGTCTGTCTGTCTGTGTGTATGTCTACGAGTATCTGTCTGTCTGTCTGTCTGTCTGTCTGTCTGTCTGTCTGTCTGTCTGTCTGTCTGTCTGTCTGTCTGTCTGTCTGTCTGTCTGTCTGTCTGTCTGTCTGTCTGTCTGTCTGTCTGTCTGT